>JAJOOR010000663.1:0-59174 GCA_036250505.1 Solanum acaule
ATTTTATTTTGTTTTAACTTTCACCTACAAAACTAAAAACCCACTCAACTATCTATTTACCTGACCCGAATTAAAAATTCCGACCCAATCTAAAACATCTGTGGAGTACATTTCTGAAGCAAATCCCTCAATCCCGTCATCATCTCTTCTCCATTCTCAATAATCAAGATCTCATCCATGATGAAAAATTCATTTGCTAGAGAAACCCATTACACTATCTATCAAATTTATTTTCAAATTTACACTAAATAAGCTGAAAATATAAAACCTTTACACATAAACATGTCACAAAAACTCTTTATCAATCAATCACCACATATCAAAATTAAAACCTCAATACTACAGCACATAAGAAAATTTCAACAAGATTTAGAGCTCAAATCAGATGTCATACTAAGAAACTCATTACACAATTGGAAGAAAAAAAAAGGAAATGGAGAAATGACCAGAAGCCATCGGAAAGCTCTTTGAAACACTCATCCCCTTTCCCTTTCCTACAAATTTAACAAACTCTTCCACTTCATCTTACGCATATTATTGCTACTGAACTACAGAAGCCATTGTAGGATAGAAGCCCTAAAATATGAGGTTTACTAAATAGAGGTGTACGTCATAGATGTTTTAGATGGGCTTTTCGATTTTGTCATCCCACTCTCGAATTATTTGTGTGTGTGCTTACAATGTGTATTTGTAGAAGAAGAGGGTGAGTATGTAATGAATTGAATAAGCACTTGAGCAAGCGGATCTGAAGTTGGAAACTAAAAGAAACGATATTTTTTTGTTTGGAAGAAGAAGAGGAAACTGAAGTTTAGTAGTTGATTAGATGATGATGTTCTTCATACTAATTACGTCGCTGTCACTAGCGGCAGAGGCGCCATAGAATTGATCGAGAATTTGGGAGATTTTGATTTGGGTATATTATTAGGATGTTAGTAAGTGAGTGGGTATAGAATATTTGGGCGGGTTTTTCATTAATCCGGGTGGGTTCTTTATTTTTGGATTAAAATCGGGTAGAGGCATAGGATGACGCCACGTGTCCATCCGTTAGTGTGAAGGATATAAGTGCTCTACTTTTTGGACGGCAGGGGCTCTAGTGTCTCAATAGTATAACGAAGGGTATTCGTATACCATTTTTAAAAATTCGGGGGTATATTTGTCCTTTTTCCATGTTTTTTTATTGGATGATAAAGTTTGGTAGAAAATAACACATAAACCTCAACTCGAGAACATTTAAATTAGGCAAGTAAATGACTTTTAGGTTAAATGATAACAATTAAGTGATTCTTTTGTTATAGTACAACAATTAAAGAAAAGTAATTTTTGTAAGATAATTATCAATTCATTGAGTGACCGCCTGAAAAATCAAGCTGGTTATTTTGACATAATTTCCAGGGACTGGAAAAATGGTTTCCGTCCTACAACTGTCATATAATCTTTAATACTTTCAGGTTGCCCCAAAATAATGTTAGATAATCAAATAATGTTTATTGTAGAAATTTACTTGAAATTGTCTTATATAAGTAATTTGGTTGTCAATAACCTTTACATCGTCAGTTCATCTAACGTAAGCTCCAACACTAAACATCAAATAAGATTGGGAAATAACATGGGCCTTGGGAGGTATAGGAATCAGTTCAGCAGGAGTGTTACTAAACTACTTAGTTCATATTCTCATTGTGTATGACATATTTTAAAAAGAGGGTCATTTCACTAATGTTTGCTGCATTTCTGGTTTCTATAATAACTTCATTTTGGGTGTCACCTTCTGGAGTAGTAGTTGACCTATCTGACAACAGTTCTAAGTGATGAATGCAATGACCTCAACCAGGTTTTTTTCCTATAACACAACTGGGTGTGGATCAGACTCAATGCCCATACCTGCAAGATAGCTCCTATGTGTGGGACATACTGGCAAAAGTGGGAGCTTTGAACCATGGAAGGATAAGTACCAACATACTTTTTTTACCTTGTCTCCAATATCCATATTTTTCTTTCACTCTTCTCTGTCACACTGAAGCACAAGTCAACATGCCATGTGTAGAATAGTAATTTACTCTGAGAATTAGGAGATGAACACAGCACTGAATGTAAAAATAACATTATAGAATTATTGGTTGCATATCTCACACACAAGCTTCAGAATTGATCCACAAGTGTCTCAGACCAAGGTAGATCACCTCTTTGAAATGACAGATACTTCTATGTAATTGTATCAACAGTATACACTTCCAACTAAGCTACCAACGACCCAATTTTATTAAATAAAAAATATACATATGAAAACATCTTAGGCTTAATCACAATTCACAATGCACAAATAAGTCAGTCTTAACCTAGAGCATCTCACCTGATCTATTCATTAACTTTAACAATTTGTAAGCTCCAAACCTACTGCTCAAACTCATCTAATTTGTAACCTACAAATGATAGCCACCAAGACCACAGTCAAGCAGTAAAACTAGTAATCCACATCTTGCACCAAAGGTAGATACTTACAGGTCCAACCACTATAACCATCCGAAATCAACATTAATAGGACTTGAAGGGGTCATTGGGGGAAAAAAGGGAACGTGTAAAGTTATTCCTGCCACCACACTAAAATTTCCAATCTAAATAACAGATTGGTGAAGTCCAAATGATAAAAGGATAACCAGGTTATAATTAAATTAAAACCAACATTAACTTTTGATTTCCTGTTTCTAACTTCACATCACTCAACTGAACTTGTACACATCTATTTCTTCCATAGTCAATATAGTATTTATATTTTGGGCAATCTACATCTTCAGTCAACATACTCTAAAGCATATCTGACAAGAGTAGTAAATGAGGTGGCAGACCTATCCCCACTCAACAAATGGGAGAGGTGGATAACCACCCTCAGGCGGAGGCCTTAGAGAGGGAGGCAGATTGCCCAGTGATGCTCCGGCCTTTTCTCTGAACACATCACCTGCTACAACCAAGAACATCACGATTAAATTTAGAAGAAGAAAAACCACCAAGAGCATCAGCAGATTAAATGAGGAATTGGAAAAAACACAACACCTGACATTTTAAGTGAAAATAGGAAGAAATAGATGCAAAAGCAATGCTTGCCTGGAAAAGAGGCCGAACCAAAAGGTTGACTACTTGAGTGAAAACCCTCTCTACTATTTTCCCCTGAGAATTGGATAAACAAAAGGGAATCAAAAGTTGCATGCACTGTGTTCTTCCATAGCTATTCAAATTCATAGGATATGATTTTACAATCAAGTATACTCCCAATTCAAGTGTATATCCATATCAAAAATTAGTACTCCACAACTTAAAAGACTAATTCAGGTCAATCAAATCTTTTAGAATAACTACTAGGAATGAAAACTTAAAATTACAGGACAAAGAACTTCAAAAGAGTTGGTACATAAATTTTGAAATCCTGAATGAAGAAGTTGTAGCATAACTAGATAAGTTCGTTTGACAAAATGCACACAATACTATTAACAATTTTTTTTTTTTAAAAAGCACAGAATACTATTTGCACAAGTGAATTCTGCACATTGCCAAATCCAAGAAATTCAAAAGATTGATTCCCCAGTTCTTCTTAAATCTCTGACTTCCCAAAAGTTAGATTACTTTCCTAAGATGCCCCTTTGAGATTTTAATAACATCTGACAAAAACCAGGACATCTTTTGGATGAGTGGCAAGGACAACCATTTCACAAAACAGCAAACAACATAAATTTTGAAATTGACTCACTATACCAGTTTTCCAATTCCCTTCCAGAAAGAAAACCCAAAAACCATTAAGAGTGTTTCAGGATATATTGATCCACAACTGTAATTCGAACCCAGAGCACTTTCTGGACAAACTTGCTTAGACAGACCCTTCTGATTTCTTCACATCATCAATTGTTGAATGAACCAAAAATGTCCATCAATTTATTTTTTAGAATCATCAACAGAAATGGCATAGGTTAAAAGCACTTTTCATTCTTCAAGGAAAAAAGTTAAACGTGAAATGCAGTACTCTTTCAAGTGACAAGCCCAAAATATCTAGTTCATCGTGATAAAGCTGGTTATTGATAAGTATATAACAGAGACAGTTACAGTGAAAGTTTGCTTTGTCCAGGTTGACGCCCCAATTAGTCTAGGGTACAAAATTCCCTAGGAACTGGATAGTTACTTCCTAAACTAGTAACTAGTTATTTGTCCTTTGTTTATAGTTACTCGCAACTTGCATTGTAATGGTCCCACTTTTTGATTCACCTAGCAGCAGCAGTCTACAATGATCCAATCCCCCGATAAACAAAAAACAAATAATTTTTCTTTGCAGAGCTACCTCATCTTCCAGCAAACTAGTCTTGGCAGACAAACACATGTGTGCCTCTCAAAAATAAGAAACAAAAATACTTTTTGAGGCCAATAAATTTAAATAGTTATCATGGTGGCTAATATAGTTCTAGATTTAAGACATTAGTTAGTTAACAGTAATATTGAATAAGAATATACACAAAACATACGAGAAAGATACCTGGAGGGAGTCCTGTTTGGTTCACAGTTTGAGAGTTTTGCTTGGGATGATAATATTTGCAGGAGTCCCCATACTGGCAATACCCCTTTGATACATGTAAAAGATATGATCAACAACATTATCCAATAAAGGGTGTCAAACACAGAGAATTTCTTTAGAGTTTAGACTTCACCATCCCCAATCCATTGTTATACCCCTTCAACATTTTGTGTCACATTGAAGTCAACAAGAAGTACCATCTGACCTTGGGCAATAACTTCAGGTGGATGAAGTAAAGCAACATTCACTTATGTTCATAACTTAGTGAAGAGAAGTACTATCAGTAATGTTTATCACTTATCAGCATATTACTACTTAGTTTTTTCAACCAGAATAATGTGAATCTGCTAAAATTACAAATTAAGCTAAGTAGCAGATTATGAAACTCACCTACAACAAATCATACCACGCTCGTCAAGTTGGAGACACAAGTATATCATCAACACATTAAGGGGAAATCTAATCATCATGTTACTTGTCCTTCTATAGTAAATTATTCTTCGAGTTACCAAAGGTGCTTCTGTGGTAAGTACAATACCCAAAGGCCAAAGCTCCAGAAACAACTTGGCAGTATTCTGAGAAGCTAATGGCCTTACAAAACCTAATAGATTAAAGTAAACGGCCTAGAAACCTCAAATTATATTTCAAAGTATCTTAGATTGCAACAATCTCTCTTTTTCTAACTAATGGTAATTAATTGTATAAGAAATGCATCAATTGAACTCATCTGTCAATTGATTGATTGATGAAATGCAACAATCTGATTCATCTATCACTTTTGTTTCTTCCTCCATCACGCAAATTGAGCATTGCAGTAACATGGACAACCCAAAAGTGTCAAACAGGATAATACAACTTCTGACTCCGTATCTCAAAATATTGCAGAAAATACGAAGATAAAATACGAACAAAAGAGCAGTACCGTCCGGATCATTAAATAACTGGGGATCTGTTATCCCAGAAAAATCCTTCATCAACACTTAGAAATTAATTAACTAAGAAGAAAAAGGAGAAACTTACTGCGCAAGGAGTCGTACCAAAGAGCTTTGGCTCTTTGATGTTGAACACCTTGAAGATGACGCCTCCGAGCAGCTGCAGTATCCTGGAATTCCTTGTCGCAGTAATCGCAGTAGTATTTACCCAACGGCATTTTATTCTAAAACTAAATTCCCAATGCCTAATAGCTTTTATACGTTTGTTTGCCTACACAAGTTTCCAGTTCCAGATCCGTTTAGTTTCCTTTTTTCCGGTTTTTTATCTCGAATAAATTGGTGAACATAACTTATACTCCCTTGAATAAATGAGAAAGAAACTTTTACAAGAATGACATCAATGACCAGCTAAATGAGAATTTGTAGTACATGATTTTTCCTTTCCAAAACGTTAAGAGAAAAAAAAAATCAAGAGAGAGAAAATTATGAAGTAACGTGAATTTATTATAACAAATAAACGTGGAAAGACTTCTCTCTTTAACAAATCCATCGCAAAGAGCAATATAACACTGCTTATATTCTTAATGGTTCAAAGTGCATTTTGAAAATTAAATAGTCAGCACGCTGTTTTGAAAATTGTCTCACAAACCAAAGGCCAGTAAATTGTTTAAATACCAAGTGTCTCAGGAGCCAATATCACAAGCGATAAAGAGCCATAGCAACAGTCACCCTATCATTACTTTGAAATCCCATAATAATAAAGTTCACTCAAATTGTTAATTCTCAACCACATAATGTTACAAGCATAGGACATATCAGAACAGGATAAAAGGAACACAGGTTGAAGATCGGGTATTTGTTAAAGGTCAACTCCCTACATCTGCTATTACAAAACAAGATATAATAATAATAATACAAAGGGACAACAAATACATGGTAAGATAAGGGAAAGAAGGAACAAATTGATACAGAGAAGAAACACAACTTCAAAGGGTACACTTAAATTATTTCTATCACAAGGCAGGAATTCATAACCCAAGGGAAGGGCACTGTTTTCTGGCGTGCTCTGGAACCAACTTCAATAATATCTCTGCATGCACATTCTTCAACTCTGGTGACAAGAAAGCCAGATTCAATAGATTCAGTTGTAACTTATGGAAAGAAGCTAATCTGAAAGAAATCTTGTCAACAACATACCATGAGCCTTGAAGTTAAATAAGGGAGGAAGAAAGCGTCCATTAGGCAGGCGTGTATTGGGATCACGAAGCTCGTCAAAAAAGGGGTGAACCAAGGCATCCAACTGCATTCAAAATCAGTACACCTCTCACAACTTGGAACTAGACAGAAATAATCATACCATTGACAAATTAAACTACAGCTGCAGTGCTCTTCAAGAAATTTGGTGAAGCCTAAGACAAAGAAAAGAAAGACTGGCATGCTATGTTGAGCTAAAACTTAGATACTTTTTAACAAAATAATGGGTACGTGTTCAACTTTTAAAAGAACACCACAATAAGTCAAACACTGAACAAAGATACAGAAAGGCGACCCCTGTATAGGCAAAAGAGATTAGCTCGAACAAATAAATTTGGCATACTTACAGCACCGCAGCGCAAGTTAGGAGAGTACTGCAGCAGTCTTGAGACCAGATCAACTGCTTCTGGAGGCATGCGCTTATGGAATATCTGAAAATCAACATTAGAAATGACTTGTTGCCTTGTGTATGCTAGCCAGTTCTATGAAGGGGTTGGTTACGATAAGTAGTATTTCAAGTACCTTGTGCCATGGATGAGCTTTAATTTGAGGAAATTTGAACTCATTATAGTTGGGATTCATACATTTAATTTCTTCCCTTGTAGGAGTGCCCAAAACCTGCAAAATGTAGTAGGAGATATAGTTTGGACAAAAGAAAAGTAGACGTGGGCCAAACTGAAAACAAATTAAGTAACATGGACATGCAGCAAAAGGTTGAGTATCTTCTTAGCCATATTTATCTAAGACAACAATTGAAATGTTAATAATACAGAAAGCTGTCTTATTACTAAAACAATACTTCTACTTCAATATCTTTATCAAAAACAGTGAAATCGTCTTAGTTACAGAATCTCCGAATCTGAAACTGCTACACAAGCAGAAAACGAAAACGTGTTGCGCCAGTGCGAATTCCTTAACATTCAAACAAAGCTCCTTCCATGAATTACAATCTAGAATCTAAAACAGTAGGACAAACTGAACTTAACACAGAATCAAGCTAAGTTGCTCGGACTTTCCAAATATGTTGCCGCACCCGTGTCGGATCCTCCAAAAATGCACTACTTTTGAAGGATCTGAAACGCACCCGACATCATTTTTGAAGAGTCTGAGCAACTTAGGAATCAAGTACCTAAATTTACAGAACAGACCAGAGTAGAAGACAAAATCATGGGGCATTTACAGACTATTCAGGTCAGAATCACATGTAAAGTATAATTGGTCAGAAAAAGCCTATCTCACCATCTCTGTGGTCTATTTGATTCACAAATCTTAAGCTTGGTTGATATGGAAGTTTGAAAGAGGTGGATCTTCACTTAATATCAAAACTCAGTCACAACAGCAGTGAAGCAATACTCAAGCTGAAAGCCAAGTTAATTTGTATGTATGTTGACTTTAGTTCTTATCTTTTCCTCTAATTTCCTTTTAATTTCCCTACTACATACATCTTGAAGAAATCTTATTGCTAAAAAAATCCCTAACATGATTAAAATGATAGGAATGTGCTAATACGGCAACTAAAAAGAGCTATTATCTCCCCATAAGATACATTTGCAGAAAAATCTGAGAAAGCAGAAATCACACTAGGGTTGCCCCAGAACATTGCGAGTCAAGAAGTAAATAACTCCAAAATAGAAAGGCAGGAAAGAAGGCCTATAAAAATTACAATTGGATGCAATAAATGAAAGAAGAAAAAAAACAAAAAGAGACAATGATGAAAGAAAATCAAGAACATCAGAAAAGGCACAAAGGTGGAAATAAAGTTGGTAAGGAACAGCAGACAAGAAAGTCAAATAGACAAGATTACCTTAATGATCTCAACAAGCTGATCAACTCCACTTTCACCTGGAAATAAAGGCTGAAAATGGAAGAAAGCAAATAATGAGATACAGAAAATTGTCAATGTAATACGGAATACTGTCCACGAATAAGCTAATATTAGGAGAAAGTAACAACCTACCTGACCAAGAAGTAGCTCAGCTAGGACACAGCCAGCAGACCAAACATCTATAGCAGTAGTGTACTCTGTTGCACCAAATATGAGCTCAGGTGCTCGATAATACCTAGAGCAGATGTAAGAAATATTTGGTTCTCCTTTAACCTGCCAAAAAATTGGAGCAGATTATCCAATCAGAAAATGCATCAAATAGACTCTTGTGTTAGAACGGACAAGAGGCAAAGAAAAAATGCACACACCAGAACTTTGGCACTCCCAAAATCGCATAATTTAACCTGGTGGGTATGTGGATTCACCTGCCAAAAAAAGTATCATGCCGTGGATTTTTAGTATCCAGAAAGAAATGTGAAATGCAAATGGAAAGAACAAATAATCCTTAATAGCACTTGCTAACATGTTCAACAGTCATAAGCCATGAGAGTCGAGCAAAATAAATAAAACCCTTTCTTTCAAATTGGGAAGAAAATTTGCATCACTGTGTGACACAAAAATTCCAAAGACATCGGTTCTCCTTTTACATTTTGGGCCGCATCAAGTACTTCCTCTTTCATCGTTACTTTCTAATATTCTTTAGGTTCCAGTCCCTTCAGGAGCCAATAAAGAGATATTGTAAAGAATCAAGCAAGTTAATTAAAAAAAATTTGAACTATATATCAGCAAAGCAGAATAAATTGCCTGTCTAGGTTAAGGCCATAGCAAGTTCACCAAATATGTCAATATCAGTCTCTCATATAACTATCTTTGTAATAGAAATTAGAATCCATAACCCAATTGGAAGAAAAGATGTCAACCCAGCGTGATCAAAGCTAATATCAGCGCAGCAAAACATATTTTCACAGCACAATGTCCACAGACAAAATAAGACACGGAAAAATGAGCTCATGGTGGGTGCAAAGTTACATTCCTATCTCTCATTACATGCAGTACATCTATCTAGTTACATCCTTTTATTTCTCTGAGGGGATCAGTAGCTTAAAGCATTTACAAAATGCATGATTATTGACAACGTTATAAGAAGAGTAATGAGCACATGAGGAAAGATTTTTTTCTCTCATCAAAGTAATCAACCAAATTGCATTATTCTTCTCCATACATCAAATCACTGACAAACTTAAAACATATATTTGGTAAATTTTTTCCATACATTTGGAGCAGATATTCACATTAATATCTATTATAATGAAAATAAAGCCAAAGAGTTACCGGCAAGGTGGCAACAATACTTTTTTTAACCAAAAGCTAAAAGGAAATAAACAGTGAAGGCAGTGGAGTAGATAAGTATACCAAAAGATTCTGAGGTTTGATATCCCTGTGGCACACTCCAATAGTGCGGTGTATGTAAGACAATGCCCTGAAAATCTGCCAGACAGAAACAGCATACTAAACTTCAGGCATGTTACATAATAGAACAACCTCAACAAAATCATTAGCTATCAAAGTGCATTAAAACAAGGTAATTGAAGTGAAACTAGTTTCTCATAATAAAAAACACAGTTTGATGGACTTCCCAAGGTTAGCCCATCTTCAAAACAAACAAAAGAACTAGAAAAATATTGGAACAATTTTAGCAACAATCTCTTGTCCAACATCTCACATATATGAAAACGAAGGAAAAACAATCACTTGTACAACAGAATTTGCAGAGGTCTCATAAATTGGGAGTTCATAACAAAGAGGAGCTATATAAATGACAACTCACTTTTAAAAAGAGCATACTACCTGATATGTATAAAGCTTCACAAGTATCAACGGCATCCTTTGGTTCAGCTTATTGTAGTGTTTGATAACACGGTGAACAGTTTCAGGTACATACTCAAGAACCAAGTTAAGATATAGTTCATCCTTATCAGTTGTGGAAAAGAAGCAGTGTTTCAGAGACACAACATTAGGGTGGTCAAGAAGACGCATTGTCTGCAACTCTCGGTTCTTATATCTCTTATCTTGAAGAACCTTCTTTATAGCAACAGTTTCACCAGTCTCTAAGCATTTTGCCTGAGTAACCCAAATAAGAAAATCACAAAATTATGCACATATACCTTTCTCTGGGTGTATGAAGGGTATATTGATAAGCATAAATGAACAATGGCACTTGTAATGAAGAAAATAAAATAATACCTGAAACACCACTCCAAAGGATCCTTGTCCAACAACACGTTCAGCCATGTAACTAATAGTCTGCAATAAAGACCAAGTGAAATTGTGCAACAATTTGGCCAATAATAAGAATGTGTGTCTACTCATAATCATTTTACTTGTCTACCGTAATCAACTAAAGAAGAGAAAACACCGGAACCATATCAACAGAGCAACAGAACCAAAAAGGAATTAAAATGGAAGTGAGTGACAGCACATTACCTGCTTTGGCTGGCCATTTCTACCACCAATAGTTGTCACTATTATGTGGCCTGTCTCAGTCCCATTACCGTCAACAATTGCTGCTTCCATTTCCTACAAATGAACACTTTAAATCTGATGAACAAAGTTGAAAAGGAGAACGAAATCACCACAAAAAAGGAGGATCCAATAAAATAAAGGCAAATAGCAAAAATCCTATGTTATTCAATATGCAGACCTTATCATCCCTGATTCTCATGTCATTCATCTCCTCAGGCAACCTATCTACCCCAGCATTATGGCCACTGGATTCTCTCAAACCCGATGTAGGTGCTAAGCCCACGGAAGCCATTTCCAAGAAAAGTCTGCTTACTAGTTATCACCACAAAAGGTCATTCACCTGACCACCATTAAAAAAAAGGGGAACATCAGCATGATCACACATCACATCATATCATAGTACATACAGAAATAATTATGGGAAAACCTTCCAATAAAAAGTTGGACTGAATGACATCCATATATCTTTTACTGGCAATGACTGTAAATTGAAACAACTCTAATCAACTGAAATTATAAGCTCAAATACAAGATAGCCCTGCTGACTTAATGTGTTTCCAATTAATTGTTCAGGAAATTTCTTTTAAAAAAAATTAAGCTGATTGTCCAGATAGAACTATTCCAAATATAGCTTTGTAGTTAAGCTAATTGCAAATTATCTCGCCCCGTTTCCCAATTGTTCCATTGTAAAGTAGGGACTTTAAAATTCAAGATCAAGAACAAGCTTGCCTACTTTTTTCATATGCGTAGCACGTCACACGACAGAAAAAAAAAATTGAAATATCACCATAAGATTAAATCAAATTTCATGAGACGAAAAAATAGTTTCAACAGCATTTAACCAAAGAAACACAGTTCAAACATATGCGACCTCAGCTCATACAATTGTCCCAACACAATCATAAATACAAGGCAGAAAAAACTCCGATTGAAAATTAGGCACCTGACCACAATTCAACAATTATTTCTCCAAAAAAAAAAATCCTAAGCATCTACGTCAAAAAAAAAAAAAAAAAAAACACACACACAGATTTAAGGATTAATTAAGTCAGAATTTATCTTCCCGTTCAAGAAAAAAAGCGAAAAGGGAAGGGCAACAGTTCAAAGATTTTCAGGTATTCAAGAAATTGATAAATACAGAAAATAAAGAACAAGAAAATCAAAGAATTTATAAGAATATACCAATTCCAAAAGACGGCTTCAAAATAGGTAAAACAATCAATAAAGAAATTATACAACCAGTTCTAACAATTAATAAATCCACAAAAAAACGAATTACCGAAATCTACAAGAAGATCTAAACGGATCCATAAATAACCCGATCCATATGAATTTAAACGAAAAAGTAGAACACGGATCTACAACGTAGAATACCAGAGCTAAACTTTCCAAAAACAACAAGAAAACAAAAAGGAAATACACAAATGAAGAAAAATATGGATACCGAAAGAATCAAAATGTTGAGGAGACGGAGAATACACCGATCACCGGCGGTCCTCCGATAAAAATTGTGGCGGAGATGATACCATCACCATGAGAGAGAAAAAGAGATACAAAGAGAAAGAAGAACCTGATATTGATTGAGAGAGAGAAAGAGAGAGGGATGTACTTATATTTTGCTTTTTCTCTATTTATTTTGTCAATTCTATAATTCTTTTACATTTTTGTTCACAAGTTTTTTGGGTTGGTAAATGCGCGAGTGTGACAGTCAAAGCACAACCAATTTTAAATACATTTTCATCGTCTAATCCCCTCATGAATTTTATTAGCCACAAGGTTTAATAAAAAATAAATTAAATTTTGTATATTTTTATGAAAAGTGAAGTCAAATAAATAAGTTCAAACAATTAATTTTACTTCATTGTGAAAAGTTTGACTCTAATAAATTTATATGATCAGCATATATATAACGTATGCCTTCGCGAACTAACATCTGATAAATTTGAAAAAAAATGAATGATATTTGAAAATTTATTAGTACTTATTTATTGAATTGAATATCAAAATAAATTTTAGAATGTGATAACCTAAAAAATTTAATAAAAATACGAATAAATATATTAGTGACCTCAAAACAATATGGCACGTCCCACAAAAATTGTCACATGATTTGAACAGAGAGAAAAACTATTATATTAAAATCAAAGTAGTGCTGTATTATTTTATAAATCTCATTTTACTTGTATTTTGACTAGGATATTAAAGTCGGTATGATATACGAATTTCTAGACATTTCAGTTTGTATTTTTGGTAGTCAATTTCTTTAAAATGTTATATCAAATATCATACGTACTGTATTATTTTTCTCCTTTTGATTTTGAATTATTCCGTTTGATAGAGAACGATTAAAAAAAATATTTGAAGAAAACAATAATTTAATTAAAGTATTTTTTTATATTTTGTCAAACTTTCACACCTCATAACTGTAGCATATGTACATCTCCTTTTTACTTGTCTGAAACATCTTAATCCCACATGTTGTTATCTACGGGGCATTTTTACCTTATCCAGAATAACTCCATTTTTAATCTTATATCTCCTTTAATACTCACACATCCACCTCAAACACTTTCATCCTTATCATTTTCATCTTTTTGGACATGAAAATTCTTGATTGACTAACACTTCGCTCACAAAGCATAGTCTAACCACCACTTTATAGAAATTATCTCTCAAACTAGATTGCACATGTTTATCACATAGGACCCTCGATGATAGTCTTCCATTTCATCTACTCTATTCTAATACGATGAGTGATATCCTTATCAATTTCTACATTACTTTATATTACTAACCCAAATACTTTAAACTACAATTCTACATTCAAACCTGTAACATGAGACATGTTATTAAAAGAACAATATCTATATCTTATAAGTTTAGTATGTGCTTCGATATTTAATTTGTAATATCAAAATTTTATCAAAATGTAAACTATATTATATTAAATTAAATATCAAAATATATAGTGCCTGATTACTTATTTATTTCGATTTGAATATTAAGGATATTGCAAATTATGCATACCCCTAATTATGACCGTTCGAAGCCATCTTTTAGAAGAAAAGAGGATTCAGTGTTTATTTATTTTTAAGTTAAGAAAAGAAAGGCGCAATGATTTTAGCGACAGTTTCCTTAGCAGCTTTGGACAACACCGTAGTTGTTATAGAAGCACACCTCATGCTTAAGGGAAAAGGCCAACACTCAAAAATTAAAGTTGGGGCAGCAAGGGGACATCTCTTGTATGCACTGTCAACTATTTAATTACTAATTTTGTTGAGAATTCTATTAATAAAAAAAAGTGTGTTTTCTCTGACAGTATAAGCTTTTAGATGAGATAATTACACATTTCAATATGATTATCAGAGCAGGCAAAGATCTTGGGATCAAATTTCACAGCCATCCAAATAAAAAAAGAATTTACACGTGCTTGACCCATGAAAAAGAATCAGGCTCGCATGTGAAAGGGACGTGTTGACAATACTATTAATAATAAAAGTGTGCTCTCTCTAACATATTAAGCTTTTAAATGAGATGGTCACACAATTCAACAATTTAAATCCAACATAAATTTTAAATTTTTATTAGGATCTCATTTGGGAGAAGCATTCCTAAAAAAAAAAAAAGATTTATATCATATACAGTTAAGTTATATACATTTTCGTTCATGAAATAATTTATAGTCTTTTTTAGTTAAGCTTAACTTAATTCTTAATTGATCTTTTTATTTTTAATGGTCTAAAGCTTCTTCTTCTTTTTTTGCAATATGATTTACATGATATCATGTTCGAAAATTAATAATAGGGATTTAACAGTGATTGAAACGAAAAGTTGGAACCTTTTTTTTTCAATGAACAACTGGAACTGAAAAAAATATTTTGTTAACATGGTACACTCATTTATCCTCATTACAAGTCACAATTTTAGATTTGGTTTGTTTTGTATATTCTTCAAGTGTGTTTTTGTCATTTTACCATAACACTAATAATATTTAGGACTGGTTGGTTTCATAAAACAAATATTTTTTTAAAAAAAATTATTTATAAATTAATGTTCAGCCATGAAAAATTTCAATTCAACTCAAAAACTGCATCACAAAATTTACCACACGGATCTTGTTGAAGTATGAAGATGAGGTGTCTCAAATTAGAAGTTAGTTAAAGTTGTTAAAAGTCTGTTAGAGAATAAGAAGGGCATTGTAGTCACATAACTAATCATCAGATAGTTAGTTAGTGAACAGAAGATTCTAGATGAGAGTTGTATCTATATATATTGCTCCGTCATATATGTAATTGATTAACACAATAATGAGAATGAATGTAGACATTTTTATGTTCTTCTTCTTTGCTTCTAATTGAGTACATTCAGTTTACGAACATGATATCAGAGCTTCATCTTCACAGTGATTACTGTTGAAGTCGAGTAAGTTGTCGGCATATCGCGCGTAAAAAATCCTTATTAAGTAATAGGTTTTTAAGGGGGGCGGCTTACAGGCCAGACCTCTCTCTGACCTGATAACTAGTATCGCCTCCCCGCCCAGCTCTATCAGCGGGACCTTCCTTTTGCAATACTTAAAAGAGTCTCAATAGAATCAAAGAGTCATGTATTGATTCATCGATTCATCTGTTTTGTGTAGATTGCAAGTTCTGAAGTGAAAATTGCAGGTCAAAAGCTCCATTGAAGCTGGAATCTGCATCTTCTGAGGATTTATATCATTTTGTGCTTCCGCAACAAAGGTTTTATCAAAGTGTTTATGACGATTGAACAAGTAACTGAAGATCTATCTCAATCTCAATACAATGGTCAAGGTACCTATGTTCCTCTCAATGGTGGTTCTGGCAGGACAAGGAATTAACTATAACCATAATTTATTCCTCAGTCCTACTGATGTAAGTGGTATCAACATTAACTATTTTCATTTGTTAGGTGTTGAGAATTATACACTATGGAATCGATCAATTAAGCTAGCTCTGCTGGAAAGAAATAAGATAGGATTAGTTAATGGTTCGTCTAGTAAAGAGATATATGAGGAAGAACTGTGGGGACATTGGGAAAGAGTAAATGCCATAGTGTTGTCATGACTTATGAATTTTGTATCTAAAAGTCTGCTTAGTGGAATAGCATTTGCTAATACAATATTTGATGTTTGGAATGATCTCAATGAGAGATTTGATAGAGTTGATGGTTCTAGAACCTTCAGTCTTTACAAAGATATTGTGTCATTACAACAGGGAACATCCTCTGTGTCTGTTTACTATACCAAGCTCAAAAATATGTGGGATGAGCTTGAAGTTTTAGTTCCATCTCCATGTTGTAACTGTGACAAATCCAAAGGTTTTGTAATCCATCTGAATAGACAGAAGCTATATCAATTTTTAATGGGGTTAAATGATTCATACCATTAGGCTAAAAGTCAAATACTTCTGATGGATCCACTTCTAGTTATTAATCAAGCTTATGCCATGATAGTAAGAGATGAAAGCCAAAAGGTTGTAAGTACAAGCATTCCTAGTATGGGGATGAACTCTGTTGGACTTGAGTCACTTGCTATGTATTCCAGAATGGGTAGTAGTTCAGGAACAAGTGTTAGTAGTAGTTCTGGAATGAATCAAAAGTTCAAGAGAAATACTCTTCTAATATGTGACTTTTGTAAGTGTAAGGGTCATAGCAAAAAGTTTTGTTATAAGGTGGTAGGGTATCCCCAGACTTTAAGTCTAAGAGGAAGGTACAAGGTACTACACCTGAATACAATCACGCTGGCACTACTCCAGCAGCTCAGGCTAATTTCACTTATGGTATAAGCACAAATGTTCATATGCCAGTATGGGGCAACAAGGTTGATCAACACAAAAATACAATATCTACTGCATCTACTACTTCTACTCCTACTGATAACAATGACAATAGATTGGTGAGTCAGGTTGAAAAGGATGTTCAACAAGTACTTCATGGGTGTACTTTCACTAAATATCAATATGATCATATTCTTCATATGTTTGAGAAAAGGCCAGAAGGTACTAAAGATTCAAAGAATGCACATTCAGCAGGTAATGTATTTGTGTCTCTGAAAACAGTGATGTATGGATTATAAATACTGAAGCAACTAATCATATGGTGTCTAGCCTGGATATGTTGACAGATAAGTCTGTGACAAAACTTGAAACACCTAAGCTTGTATAACTTCCAAATGGTGAGGTCATACATGTAACTGATATTGGTTCTTGTGCCTTATTAACTAGAAGTATTCTTACAGATGTGTTTCATATTCCTGCCTTCAAGTATAATCTAATGTCTGTCAATAAAATCACAAAGGAACTAAGTTGCTCAGTCACATTTTTTCCTCATTTTTGTGTATTCCAGGAGCTTTACAGTGGGAAAGTGAAAGAAATTAGTAAAGAAGAAAAAGGTTTATACCTACTATTGAGACAATTAACCAAAGGAACTGTCAAACCAAGGGAGTATGCATTCTCAGTTGCACAAGTGCATACAACTGTTCAGAAATAAGATATAGAGATATGGCACAATAGATTAGGGCATGTGTCTCCTGCAGTACTAGCTAGGATTTTCTCTATAAATAAGCAAAGCATGTGTAAACTCTCTAAGTGTCTAGTGTGTCCAGATGCCAAATAAGCAAGAAGTAATTTTCCTACTAGTAGTATCAGAAGTAGTTCATGTTTTGATTTGATTCATTTTGATATGTGGGGTCCTTATAATACTCCAACTATTGATGGCAATAAGTACTTTCTCACAATAGTGGATGATTTTTCAATAATGTCTTGGCAATTTCTACTTAAACTCAAGTCTAATGTGTATGTGACATTGCAAATTTTCTTATGGTATGTTGAAACTCAGTTTAATAAGGTTGTAAAGGTGCTCAGAACTGAAGAGTTTGTTAACTCAGTGTGTGCTCATATGTTTAAAGAAAAGGGGATTATACATCAAAGGACTTGTCCTTACACTCCTCAGCAAAATGGGGTAGTTGAGAGAAAACATAGACACTTACTTGAGGTGACTAGGGCCCTAAGGTTTCAAGCAAAATTGTCTTTGAAGTATTAGGGATATTGTGTGTTAGTTGTATCTTACATAATAAATAGGTTACCTTGTAGTGCAATCAGTTTTCAAACACCTTATAAGAGACTATATGGGAGATTACCAGAGTTAGCTCATCTAAGGACAATAGGTTGTTTGTGCTTTGTTAAGAGCCTGACTGAACACGATAAGATGATGCCAATGTCAAGATTAACAGTTCACATGGGGTACTCAGATATACAAAAGGGGTATCTATTATTGGATTTGACTAGTGGTTCCTTTTTCACTAGCAGAGATGTGCTCTTCAGAGAAGACATATTTCTTTTCTCAACAATGGAAGACTCAATTCATCCTCCTACATTTATGGATCCCTTGACTATTCCAAATGTGTTACTATATTATCCAGACTCTCTAATCTCCAAAACCTTAATTGATTCTGCAGAGCATCTATTGTGGAGAATACTACTTCCAATGAGCAGGATGTTGCAGATATAGAAATATAAGAAGACTTCTTAGAAGAATCTACTTTTGTTGCTGCTTCCTTTCTGGATACTACAGTCACAGCTCCTAGAAGATTTGCTAGGACTAAAAATCCTCCATCTTGGTTGAAAGATTTTATGTCTTTGACTGCTACCAAGGATGTGAAGTACCCCTTAGAGCAACACATGAGTATTGACCACTTATCACCTGTTTATCAGTGTTATATTGCTGCCACTTCTACTCTCAAAAAACCTATCACTTTTTCTGAGGCTGTCAAGGATCATAGGTGGGTAAATGTCATGTAGACTGAGATACAGGCTTTGGAAAGCAATAATACTTGGGTGATTTCTGATTTACCACCAGGCAAGAAACCTATTGGTTATAGGTGGATATACAAGGTGAAATAAAAATTTACTGGTGAGGTTGAAAGATTCAAAGCAAGGCTGGTGGCTAAAGGGTATAGTCAGCAAGAAGGGATTGATTACCATGAAACATTTTCTCCTGTTGTTAAAATGGTCACAGTTAGAACCATCATTTCACTGGCTACAGCTAGACACTGGCATATTCATCAAATAAATATGGTTAATGCATTTTTACAAGGTGATTTGGATAATGAGATATACATGCAGCTACCTCAAGGGTTTGTCAGTCAAGGGGAGAAGGTGTGTAGACTGACCAAGTCCCTGTATGGGATTAAACAATCCCCTAGACAGTGGAACCATAAGCTGACTGAGGCTCTTATCAAGTTGAAGTTCAAATAAAGCCAACATGACTACTCACTGTTCATCAACAAGTCAGCAAAGAGGATTATTTTAGTACTTGTATATGTGGAAGACATGTTAGTAACTGGCAGCAGTTTAAAACTAATAGAAGATACCGAAAGGGCTTTGCAGCAAGCATTTAAGATGAAAGATTTAGGGGAACTAAAATACTTTTTAGGCATTGAGTTTACCAGATTTTCTCATGGTATCCTAATGCATTAAAGAAAGTATACTCTTGAGTTAATTTCTGAAGTTGGCATGACAGCAGCTAGATCTGCAAGCACTCCTATTGACATAAATGTCAAATTATCTTCCAAACAATATAATGATCACATAAATCAACAAGCAGAGATTGATGATCCTTTGATAGATCAGACCAAATACCAAAGATTGATAGGTAAGTTGTTGTACTTGAACATGATAAGACCTGATATATCATTTAGTACACAAACTCTGAGTCAGTTCTTGCAACAATCAAAGAAGTCTTATATGGATGTTGCATTTAAGAGTGGTTAGGTATCTCAAACAACAACCTGGACAAGGTTTACTTTTAGCCAGTGACTCAAATGATCTAGTGACTGCATACTGTGATGCTGATTGGGCTTTCTGCTCAATTACTAGAAAGTTTGTTACAGGGTATATGGTAAAGGTTGGCAAATCACTAGTATCTTGGAAGGCTAAGAAGCAAACTATTGTATCTAGGAGTTCAGTTGAAGCTGAGTACAGAAGCATGGTTGCAACTGTTTTAGAACTAGTATGGTTACTTGGCTTAATGAAAGAAGTAGGCGCTAAAGTTCAGCTTCCAACTTAGATATACAGGGATAGTAAAGTTGTTATTCAAATAGCAGCAAATTCAGTCTATCATGAAAGAACAAAGCACATTGAGATTGATTGTCACTTCATAAGAGAGAAATTGCAACAAGGGTTAATCAAGGTGGATTATATTCATACTAAGGAACAACATGCTGATGTCTTGACCAAGAGACTGTCCAAGTTACAACACAATCATCTTCTATCCAAGTTTGAAGTATTGAACATTTTTTCCCCTCGCAACTTGAAGGGGAGTGTTGAAGTATGAAGATGAGGTGTCTCAAATTAGAAGTTAGTTAAAGTTGTTAAAAGTCTGTTACAGCTTAAAAAGGGCATTGTAGTCATTTACAGATTAGTTAGTTATAACTAATCATCAGATAGTTAGTTAGTGAATAAAAGATTCTAGATGAGAAGTTAGTGAATAAAAGATTCTAGATGAGAGTTGTTCTATATATGTAGCTCCATCATACATGTAATTGATTAACACAATAATGAGAATGAATGTAGACACTTTTCTGTTTTTCTTCTTTGCTTCTAATTGAGTGCATTCAGTTTACGAACAGATCCAAATATTTTATATTATTTCTTGTACTTTAATCATCACACTATTTAGTTATAATTTAAAAAAATTCATAATATTTGGTAATGAATTTGTCACTTTGTTTTTTTTCTTTCTATTTTAATATGTTATTTTTCTAATCAAAAGTCTTTTGAAATAATCTTCATACCTCTGAAGATACGAATAAAGATATGTGTACCCTCTTACTATCCTCACACTCCACTAATGATTTTCACTCTTATGTTACTGTTGGTTCCAACGATTTTATACGGAATTATACTTTGGTTAACTTAATTATATCACTATCATTAACTTATTATTCTCATTTATTGTGATGTGCTCATTGAATTAAGTAAAACTTTGGGGAAATTCGCCACTTTTAATCACTTTGTTGACCTTTTAGTAATTGGTGAGAAAATAGGCTTCATTCATTTCCCAAGATCATCTATCTCTAAACTAAAAATTAAATTTTTACTGTATTAAATTAATTTTATTAATAATACTTTAAAACTTATTTTATTTTAATTATTTATTATCAAAGGATAGTGTGATTTTTTTCTAATACTAAACAGAAAGTACTACTATTAAATTAAGTATAAATTTTAGGAATCACATAGTTTTAATATGAAATTACAATCTATCCCTATTTAGTTTGTAATTACATTAATCCCTGAAAAAGTAAAACAAACCAGATACATAATATGTAGCTCAGATACATTAAAAACTAGCTCGAATACATTATAAAATAAATTGGATACATAATATATAACTCAGATACATTAAAAACTAGCTTGGATACATTATAAAATAATTTAGAATTAGGAGAGAAATAAGGGATTTTAAAGGTTTTTAAAAATAAAAGAAAATATTAGAAATAAGAAATATATAAAACGTGTATTTCAGTAATTTTAACATCATTAATTTGGTCGTACACACTAAATTTAAGAAGACTACCTAATTACTCACTTAAATAACAACTTCATTTATTAACAATTAATGAACGCGTATATGTACACATCTCAGCGGCACCGAAGACAAAGGATGTGTTCGGAAAATATTTTTCCAAAAATTTGACCATCTAAACATTATTTTTCTCTGTTCCTAATTACTTGTCCACTTTTCTTTTTTTAGTTGTCCCAGATTACTTGTCCATTTTGACAAATCAAGAAAGGACAAAAAAATTTACCTATTATACCCTCAATTAATTACTTTGAAAAAGATAAAACTTTTTGAAAATCTTAAGTTTTTAATTTATATACTTCATAATTAATAGGAATAAAATGGTAAATTCACTATATCAATAATTATTTTCTTAATAAATGTGTTAATTCAAAAGTGGACAAGTATTCAGGACAGAAGAGTAATAAATAAAAAATATTTTCCTCCTCACCGAACACACTCCAAACCACTCACCAAAGTTAATATTCTACTCCTATTTCTCTTTCATTCGATTTTTTTTAAAAAAAAAATTAATGTTCAAAATCGTTTTATTTAAAAGGTAGACGAAATTCACATGTAATTTATACAATACATACATGCAAATGTTGCTTAAATATCTCATCTTATTGAAACTATATAAATATAAATAAAATTGAATAATGACATCACCTTGTGTGTCTAATGACTCAAGTGTTTTTTCATACTGTTAATTTTACAAGATTTTGACTGAAAAAGAATTAAGAGAAAAGGGTCAAAATGCCAAAATAAATAAAAATGTCATCCGTTTATAGTTTGGCTAAAAAATATCCTTATCGTCAATAATTTAGTTCAAAAATGCCTTTACAATCAATACTTTGGTTCAGAAATGCCCTTATAGTTACTAAATGGGTTAAAAATATCCTTTCTAAATAAATATATTATTTTTTTTCTTTTTACACATCTTCTTCCTAATTAAAATATTATTAAAAAACTCTATTCTAATTTTCTTTCTTTTAAAATCACTTTAACAAATAAAAATGTAGGAAATAATTTTTTTCTTCTTAATCTCATTTTATCAATTAAAATAGAATAACTTCATGTATTCTTTCGACGGATAATATATGTCATATATATAAGATAATAGTACACCCATCATTAATTTTTATTTATGCAATGATAAAAAATAATTATAATAAAATAAGAAATATTTCTTTTTATTTTATTTTTATGAATTGAAACAGAATAAACATTTGCTAATTTTATAAATTATTATTAGAAAAAAATGTGTTAAAAAGAAAATAAAATTTGAAAAATGAACATTTTTTACCTATTAAATAACAATAAGGCTAATTAAGAAAAAAAAATGTGTTAAAAAGAGTACATAAATAGTTTGACCGACTAGTGATAAAGGGTCGATTTATGATTACACAGAGAAACAGTAAGAATGTGACAGATGGATCATAATAAGTAACAAATTGTTCTCCAATCTCCATGTATTAAAAACAGCTAACTTGTCTAAATAATTTAGTTATTATCAATATACTATATACTATATATATTTCTATTCTAATCAAACCAGTGCTTAGCTGGCTTGTCTGAATTATCCACATTCAAGAAATGATTACACAGTCAAAATCTGTACATTATTAAAATGAATCAACAATTATAGATATGTCAACTGGTCCACTTTGTCATGTCATTAACCAATTCAGCCTACTTTGGTTCGTGATATAAGATGATGAGATATCTTATAAATTATAATTAAATTTACAATATATTTGATTGGAAATACTGTCAAACTGTAAAGTGAACAAGTTCTAACAAATATTTTGTTGATTAAAATGTGTTCGATATGCAGGAAAAACATTTTTTTTCCAATTTATCTATGTTCATCAATTGATCACATATTTTGAAAAATGTTTTTTTAAAATAAGGAATATAATCGTAAGATGAACAAATTCCACTAGTAATACCCTCCAACACACCTCATCTTAACCTCCACCCCCTCCTCCCCATATATAGATGTTTTTAGAATAATAATTTTTGCTTATCTACGAAACACGAGATAGACTCAAACAGGGCACAAACTGGACTGACTCCCCACATCAAGAGCTTTTAGCTCTCGAATTAATAAGAAGCTCACTTATTTTCCTTCACACTGAACAAATCCTATATCTCCTATCAGTGAAACCTTTTCCCTTTACTTTTCACCCTCTCCTTTCCTAACATTTTGCTTATTTTAAGGATTCAGAATGTATTCGGATTAACTTAAAAGCAGATCAAATCAACTTAAAATACTCAAGTCATCAATGGAAAAACACTCTGAAATTCCAAGTTCATAATTGTACCCTTCTAGACATCAAACAAAAAAATATCAGTCTCACTCGAGACTTATAGAAGGTTAAGAAAGAAAATCATTCATCTTGGATGAGTACTATAAGAGTTGTCATTCTAAAAAGCACCAATCCCTTTAACAAAATTAGCATGGATACTGTCTAATTCTCCATAGCCATAGAAATACCTTATGTTTGGTAATGCAGCTAGACCTAAAGCAGTGTTTACTAACAAAAGACAAGTAAGAGTTGAGCTTCAATGTGTACTCTGTCACAGAGTGAGCAGGAGACCACAGATCACCTGTTTGTCCAGGGTAAAATTTTACAAAGCAAGTGTGGACTCAAAGATGCTAACATGCACATGACTGATGTTGGGGACACATGGAAGCAACATTTACAGTGTTGATCAAGAGTGCAAAAGGAAAGACTCAGGAGGCACAAATTTACAGAATGGTACAGTTCATGCCTTAACGCTCCAAAGAGATCAGAGAATATTTGGAGCCATAAACAGTTTGGATTTAAAACTCACAGAAAAATGGTAGTTTCTTTTTATAGTTATATTCACAAATCACAAAACATATTAACAATTTTTACATGACTGCACAAAATAGGTAAAAATGATTGACCAAATTTTCACACTAAAAAAGTGGAATCACAGTTTCCATATCACTGGTCCCTAAGATAAGAGAGATCACAGCAGTAAACATGAGATATCAGACCTTGCCAAACTAAACAATGTTCCAACAAGAGGATATAATGATAGGATTAAGATATCTTGCTGGTGGGAAGGTGGCAAAAACAACTCCTATCAGGATTAGAGAACTTGCTGTAAATTGCATTAAGCAACAGCTCTGTGCAGTTCCTGTTACACAGAAAAACTAATTAAAGCTTGTAAATTTTGCAGTTAATAATTGAACTAGTCATGCAATAAGCAGAGGGGGTTGTACTCTGATCAGTTATTTTAACGACAATACAATGAAATGACAACAGTCAAACTAGTAGCCACACTTCCAATCAAAGCAAACATATTTGCTACTATATCTTAAACCAATGACCTAGTTCTATGATGACTACTTGAGCATTTAGAATTTCCAATACAAATTCGGACATCAATTTCTTAATTTAGAGTAATAAAATTTGTGCATATAAAAACTCATAGAATACTACAAATCACAAGTTAAAAAGTAAAATGCCATGGTTAAAAAGAACTAATTTACTCTACACGAATGATAGCTGTCATAATTTTTTTTAAAAAGGCAGAGGGAAATGGAATAAATACTTACTTTACACTTTTCACTTATCATCAATCATCAGTGTCATGACAACATAGCATTTCTATAACATAAGCAGATATGAAGAGCAGTTGCAACAAACATATATAATTTGGCGGTATGTGCACACTTTCAAGTCTATTTTCACAACCTCTTTCTACCATGAAGGTTTATAGGAGAGGGTCCACAACAGCTATTTCATGTCAAACTAGCCTCCACTTTGCATTGAGAACTGAGGCACTCGACCTAGTGGAATGATTAGATCTTTCATGATCTCATATTCCGCTGTGCTTATCTGAGCACCATCAAGCACCTATTTAGCCAAAGGGAACAAAAGGAGATCTCAGTCCACCTGGCCTCTTTGAGTCAAGAAATTATTAACGTCTTATGCTGGAAAACTAGGAAAAAATAGAAAGAAAATACGTCAGTGCAATAATGTACTAGAAAACATTTTAAACCATGTTTGCTCACGTATAATTACTACTACTGCATGCTTGTTAGCGAATCTGTGAAAGGTTGGCAAATGATATCAAGTGGAGTTTTGGACAGCTTGCTCTGTTAAGCTTATAGCATTCAACTGAACCTCAGGAGCTGCCATATGCCTCATGAAAATTCCATAAAACCAAGTTCAACTATAAGCAGAACAAGTATATCAATCCACAAGTCACTTGCAAAATGGAAAAAGAGACATTTATTGTTGGAGGTTATTAGCGCACCTCCCTAGCTTTCAGTTTTCAGCTTGATGAACAAGAGCAGCTAAGCTAGAACAACTATAATACAATCAACTTCTCAGTAAAAGCCAGCCACAAGACAACACCACAACTTTCTATTTTATCGTTGACAACAATACAACTTCAATGCAAACTCATCAAACAACTTTGTTCACTACCCGAAGGAAGGAATACACTTCTGTTTCCCAGCTATACTGTTATTAGCGTATTCTTAGTAATGTTTTCTGGCAAGCAGGAGGGTACAAAACGGCAAGTCTACCATGTAATTAGCTTTTCTTTTCCCTACCTACAGGTGGCCATTTTGAAACTGCTGTTATTATATGCCTTTCTCTTAAAATACATAATCATTTCATTTTCTTCCAGTATAAGTAATCGGATTATATTTGACTATAAACACATGTAATAGAATTTAGAAGTTCATCCAACCCAAGCTCCACATTTTTGCATCAAATCTCTTCCTTGGTCTTTTGGTTTCTCTTCCATACGAGGACGACATAGTCCTGCATCTTCTTGGAATTTCCATAGTACATCCCATCTCCCATCATAATGGTTTCATTTAAGAGGAGGAGTAAATTACATACCGAAGAAACAAGAAAGAAGGTGATTGAGTTTCCCTGTTGCCTTGCAAACTTGAGAGTAATAAATAAAACAAGGAAGAAACAATTTTTCAAAAAAAAGAAGACTTCATCAAATTCCCAAAGGTTCAACAGCACATGGTTTGAAACTTGGTGGAAACTGAGCCTGCCCATCTAATCTTCTCCACTTAAATATCAAACTACAAGTTGAAACTCACGACGAGCGCATAAACTCACACATCTCGCGTTGTACTCTTATCACTAGACCAAAGCCCCGAGGCTTAAAAACAAAGATGATCGCATTCCTAGAAGAAGCAACAGGGGAAATGATTGGAATATGTTTTGGAACTGTAGTTCTCTAGAAGATGGGACAACAAAAACTCCAAAGAACAGTTAGGCTGTAATCACACTCTAAAGAACATGTTTCAATTCTTTTCTTTGGAAACAATATAGTCAACATCTAAAGAACAGTTGGTTCTTTCTAAGTAACATGAAAAAAGAACTGAAAAAGTAATGTCTATCACATATAAAGGCTTAGTGCCCTAATAAATTGCATTTACCAAAATATTCAAGCTCGAGTTAGTGAAAACTGCTACCATCAAAATATAGGCATCTATGTCCAATATAATTCTGGAAGGTGGCAAATCTAGTGAAGATTTAAAAGAACTAACTAGACCTGGGATGGAAGGGATTCCTGAGAACAAATGTTAAGAGTGAGATAAAGGAAAGAAAATTGCATGAGAACATAGAAGCTTATGATCCCAAAATTCTACCTTTGGAAGTGAAGTCCTTCGCCCTGTCATATATGGAGTCAGTGTGGATATCCTACTTACAGAAAGAGCATCAAGAAACAGAAGTACAATAAGTTGCCACTGCTTCATTCGGAATGCAGGGAGTGGATCCACAAAAGACATTGTATTTAAGAGGAGAACCTGCACATGTCAAACGAAGAAGAGTCATCCTCACAGATGATGATTACTGATTAGTCATGACATGCAATGCTATCCTTAAACCACAAACACCCTCGTCTACCTAACTACACCATCACAGCCAACACACCAATGGAAGTCTCAGTAGATGGTTCTAAGCACATCAAAGAACCTCCTCTAGCTTTTGAAAATGCACACAAACCTCATTTGTAAGTATAATGGCACTAAACAAGCTTATTTCTTCTCTTAACTTAAGAATTAAGTAAGAACCATGAAATTGAACTACACATGGTAGCAAACCGTGAGCAACTTCATGAATCTTAGAAAACAAAATGCCATCCCATCGCCTCCCCCAGCCAACTACACAACGCTTGGCAGAATCATTCCATCATAATTATAGGTGGTACTTGTACTGACTTCCTCCCCAAGGACCCCAACCCCCATCACAAAATGTCGATTGTTTGAGGCTGAGTGAAAAGAGAGAACCATAAATTTGGACTTTCAGGTAGTCTAGACAATCCTTTACAAGCCTCTTGTATTCTACAACTTCATGCAATGCACAGTACTGACAACATTTAATAGCATATTAAAAGTTATCTCCTACTGGGAAATGAAATCCTAAACCAAAACAAAACCATGAGATTAAAATTGCTTCCAAATACAAAATCAAAACAAAAGAAATTAAAATTGATTCCTAACTGCACAAAAAAAGGCAACCACTTAATGTCTCCTGACAGCATGCAGAAGTCATTGACTTGACAACTTCCACAGTTGTGCTAAAAAAGCTTTGGGAAGGGGAAGGTAATATCTTAAAATGTAATCATACCATTCCTTGCTCTAAAGTTGATATTGGTACTGGCAGCCTAAGGTCAGCAACCAATCCCGGCAATGCTCGAGCAAGACAGCCAGCTAGAGTCTGCTTGATCTCAGTTGACCGGCCATCAGACAACACAATTTTGTGAGGATATTCTCTTCCATTGATAGACAAATACTCCTCATTATTGCTTTCATCATGCCCATATATAAATGCCAAGGACGATGATGATATCCACGTGAAGAGGGAATTAAACATTGTTGCGAAAGGTGACAGCTGAAGAAAATCAGACACACACACACCAAAAAAAAGGTTAAGAAAGGAAAAAAGGAAGGGTGTGTGTGTGTGTGGGGGGGGGGGGGGGAATATGAAGAGAGAACAAGAATATTAAACAGTGGTAGCAAGTTCCAAGAGTGTAAAAGGTTTGATGAGCAACTTACAGTCATATTAAACCCCTCGGGTGGACCATCATACCAACAGTCCTCTGATTCAAAAACATCATAATTTGGCATCCCTGGTTTTCTTGGCCATTTTAAAGGAGCTGGTTCTATATCAAGCATCTCAGTCTCCTGAAGTATTGCTTCATCCACTTCTTGTGAAGGTGGCAATATTACAATCCCAGCTTTGGACACTAAATATCACATGCAACAGAACTCAAAAGCAATTAGATGCAAAGAGTGTATGACTTACAAATCTCCTAATAAGGAGGGTCAATGAAAATGTCATACCAGCATCAGGGACATCAGAACCTGAGGCAACAGCCTCTGCTGCTTGGCTTAGTGCTGCTGCACAGGCTTCTGCAGATTCAAACCGATATGAATCATCATCCTCTTCCATGTCAGTAGAGGCTGATCCCCCATAAGCTTGGTTCTCATATTCTGATATTTTGGATGAGCTCTCTGTTTTCTTGCCAATGCCACCATCGATAATTTCATCAGCCCAAGTAACTGACCGAGACATTTTCTTGGAATTTGAAGATTTGAGCAATTGTTTATCATGTTCACCATGGGATGCATATTTCCTTCCGTCATCCGACATAATTAGGACACTTTTGTTCTTGACATCATGTTGGGAAGGACCAGAAGACACTTCACCAGAATTAAATTTGTCCACCTTCAAAAATCTAGCGCTCTTATCCGATTTTTCTGTTTCTTCTCCAGAACGCAACTGCAAGGCATCAACTCGCTTTCCCAGTATAGAAACATCATCATCCCTAACTTTGTACCTCGTCTTCGCTTGGGCTTCTTTGAACTTTTCACTCGAGACAGCATTTACAGGAGCTGGAAACTTTGAAACACTATACTCATCTTGAGTTATTATAGTGCTGGAAAAATCAAACTCATTAAGTATCATGTTTTTCTCATCTTGGAGTCTGGCATGCTTATTCTTGGATCCTGCAAAATTACTAGTATTTGTCATTATCAACAAGGCATAAATTTTGATTAGCTAGAATAAGAAGTCTCTTATATTCTAAAATTTCAAATGAAGTGACTCCAGCAAGCATAAGCTAGAGAACCATTCCCCTATCAACTACAGATACCTGTTTAGATCATTGAAATTCTCGTACCTTTGTTAATGTTTTTCAACAGTGCTGGATTCACACTTCGATCTCTCTGTGGAACATAGCCTTCAATTGCATTAGATGGACCCATCCACTCTTCCAATGAAACTTCACCACCCCCCTTTACATCCACTTTTTCCTGGATTTTCAACTTAGAAGATCCTAGATCTCCATTTTCCTTCACATCTTCTGGGGAATGCAAATGCAACCCCTTAAATAGATTCAGGACTTGATTAAGCTTTGCTGGATTCAGTGTAGAACTTCTCTCATCCTGCAAGCTACCAGCAAATGCTCCGCTATTGACAACACAATTTGTTGAACAGTACATGTATGTTTCATGAAGATCATAAACTTTATGCTCCTTCAATGATATTCTGTAATGTCCTTTCCGAGACCTTTCAGAAGGCAGAGAATTGCTGCAAAGAGGATAACCACACATGTTAGCTATTGATCGTTCAGTTACTACATCCTGATAATCACTCCGAGACAACAGAGATCCAGCAGCAATGAGTTGGTTTTCATCTTTGATGCCTTCAAGAAGACAGAGTTGTAATTTGTGGACAGCATCATTAACAGCGACGGCTTCTCCCTTTGCCATTAGAGAACTCGTCCGAAGTACTGATAACAAATAAAAGTTATTACAATAAGTTGATAAAATACATGATATGAGATGGATATTAGATATCAAAAACAAATCTCACTCATTCTGCATGTTATTCACCATGGACACCATAAGCATACAAAAGAACATCTATTATACCATATGAGATCTTACACCGATACTCCCTCCAACCCAATTTATGTGGCAGATCCAGTAAGAATGTTATACACAAGCACATCCCAGTTACAGTTACACAAAGTCTCTTGATATTAAGTTTTGCTAGGAGTAAAACACTTATGTTTTCTCTGTTCATGATCATTGCAACAAAATCAAGATGTGATGTTAAAGGGAGAAGTGAAGTGTAATGATGTAAAGGTTGATAATTCACAAAACAGGGAGTACTAATTAATCCAAACACAAATAACAAATGACGGAACCAAGCAATTGCAAGTGGCATACGATCAAACATGTTACCTGCAGACATCAGCATAACTACCTAATACTAAAAAGTATAGTCCATATATAGTTATGTGAAGTTCCATTGCCCTAATCGTGGAACTTCACATGTGCAATTGAAGGGGAAGAGTGAGTTGACTAAAGGAAAATTCATCTTAACAATGATTCATAAAATTAACTAAACCTCACTCTTGCCTTAGGGTCAATTCATCAACTATCAGAAAAAGGGTTATTTGTCTTTCTAATATCGATAATAAATTATATTTATTCTCCATTATACTTTTTCAACAAATATATCCTTATAATCATATTTTAAAATTATATTTAGCTCCACCCATAAAGCTGAGTTATATTTAATCATCACCCATTTCAAGTTTAAAAAGTCACTGTACCGTACTATTATTGAACGAAAAAACCAACTTCATTGACTAGAAACACCAACTCTAGAGGAAAAAAAGGAATGACAGGTCATAAAAGTAATTAGCAATTTAAACCAATCAATTCAAGAAGTGACAAAAATGAAACTAGAACATGAAGAGCTTGGACCTGCAATCTATTCTGGCTTGTATGCGGCGCGCTAAGCAGCATGAGAGCTTTTTTGTCTATGTGAGTGTATAGTGGAGGCTAGATCACTCCGCAACCCTACTTCTTTATCAAGGTTCTGAATAACAGCGAAAAGAAAAGGAAAAAAGAAACTTGGACAGGGTTCTTTTCAATCAAAATTTTAAGGCTATCAATCATTCGTCGATATTAAGTTTTGCTAGGAGTAGAACACCTATGTCTGCTTTATTCATTATCATTGCAACAAAATCAAGAATGTGAATATAAAGGGAAAAGTGAAGAGTAATGACATGAAGGCAGTTCTTTCTCAAAAAAAAAAAATGACATGAAGGCAGTTATTTCACAAAATAGTACTAATTAATACAAACACAAATAACAAATGAATGAACCAAGAATTTGCAAGCGGCATATTATCAAACATGTTACGTGCATGACTACCTAAAACTAAAAAGTGAAGTCCATATATAGTTATGCGAAGTTCCATTGCCTTCACTCCGCAATCCTTCTTCTTTATCAAGATTCTGAATAACAGTGAAAAGGTAAGGAAAAAAGAAACTTGGACTGGGTTCCTTCCAATCAAGATTAAAGAATCTTGGACAGGGTTCCTTTCAATCAAGATTAAGGCTATCAATCATTCGTTGATGTTAAGTTTTGCTAGGAGTAAAACACTTATGTTTGTTTGCTTTGTTCATTATCATTGCAACAAAATCAAGAACGTGATGATAAAGGGAAAAGCTAAGAATAATGACGTAATGGCACTGATTTCCACAAAAAAACAAATAACAAATGACTGAACCAAGAATTTGCAAGCGGCATATTATCAAGCATGTTACCTGCAGAAATCAGCATGACTACCTAATACTACTAAAAAGTAAAGTCCATATTTAGCTATGTGAAGTTCCATTGCCTTCACTCGGCAACCCTACTTCTTTATCAAGATTATGAATAACAGTGATAAGGAAAGGAAAAACCCTACTTCTTTATCAAGATTCTGAATAGCAGTGAAAAGTTAAGGAAAAACCTTACTTCTTTATCAAGATTCTGAATAACAGTGAAAAGGAAAGGATAAAAGAAACAAGGACAGGGTTCCTTTCAATCAAGATTTTAAGGCGATCAATCATTCTCGTTGATATTGAGTTTTGCTGGGAGTAGAACACTTATGTTTGCTTTGTTCATTATCATTGCAACAAAATCAAGAATGTGATGATAAAGGGAAAAGCCAAGAATAATGACATAAAGGCAGTGATCTCCACAAAAACAAATAACAAATGACTGAACCAAGAATTTGCAAGCGGCATATTATCAAACATGTTACGTGCAGAAATCAGCATGACTGCCTAATACTACTAAAAAGTAAGTCCATATATAGTTATGTGAAGTTCCATTACCTTCACTCCGAAACCCTACTTCTTTATCAAGATTCTCAATAACAACAGCGAAAAGAAAAGGAAAACAGTAACTTGAACAGGGTTCTTTCCAATCAAGATTTTAAGGTTAACAATCATTAGTTACAAGTGATTCTCGTACCTTAAAAGAAAAAAGACACTGGTAATTTCACCCTAAATCATCAACTTAATTGAATCTCTATAGCGCCCCCAAGAACAAGGAAGGAATCAGGTCTATGTAAGCTCTACAAATGGCGGCTGTAGGCTTTGAATCATTGGGCAAATGGCAAGGCAACTCTTATTAATCGTAGTAGTGTTGGCAAAATTCCCAAAAACAAAGGCGGTTGGATAACGGGTCAAATACGGGTCAGCCCATATAACCCACAGAAAAAATGGGTAAACCCGAGAGTGGAAATGCGGAATTTTCTAAAATAAATTAATTAGAAAATTAGGGTTAAAAATAAAAAAGAAAACAACAAACATTTGTAGTTCCAAACTAGGTACCATCTTCTAGTCTTTTTATTTTATAACGTAACCATCTATTCATTTTGTTAGTGATTTTACTAATTACTGCTTTAGGAATTTTAATAATTAACATGGAAAATTTACTAAATTAACAAAAAAAATCTTGACGCTTGTTATCATCAAATATTATTTTCTTATTTATTCAATTATTTTCCGCAACTTGAACAAAGCAAAATAAAAATATTTCTACACTTTTTCTTAAGGAAAAAATTACTCCATCATATTTGAGCTTCTATAGCAAAACATGAACTAATTGCTATTGGTCAAGCTTTTTCGACCACTTGTACATACTTCAATAGTCATTACCTATACCAACATGGACTAATTGTTATTGGTTAGAGCTTTTTCGAGCACTTGTCCATACTTTAATAATGTCATTAACTTTTCGAGCACTCGTAAATAATATGAGATCATTTGATAGGATATATAAGAATAACATTAAATAGAGTGTATTGATAATAATTGTATTAGTTATGTTAGTATTAATTAATTATATGCAAAGATCATTTCTTATGCATTGTTTGGATTGATATATTAAAAATAGCAAATATTGTATAATTTATTTATAAAGATACATTCCACAAATATGGTGGAAAAGAAGTAAAAAAAATATTTCGAGGGACAATCGGGTCTTAATCATGTTAATACATACATTAAATCCCCTTGCATTATTAGTACCGTGGATTTTTCATGTATTGTAATACACTCCTCAATACACAATAGAGGGTACCAAACAAGGTACTACTAGTACACAAAACTAATGCACGCATCATTTCTTCTAATAAACTCCAAATGATCCCTAATATGAATTTTCATGTATTAGTAAATACACTATTCAATACATAATAAAGTGTAGCATTAGCATTATTTGTTCACCCCTAACTACTAACAATGTCATCAATTTTTTTAGGGAAAGAATCTGATATACCTTTCAACTTTGTTATTTAGAGCTGATATACCCGTTTTTGCAAAAGTGATTCATATATACCCCCACGGTTACACACATAGCTCACATATATCTCTTTTCTTATAAAAGGAAGTGAAAAAGATTAATTTTAAATTTATTTTTAAAAATATTATTTTAAAAAGCTAACATTTATGTAAGGGAGATCATTTTCTATAAGATATCTTTAATTAAATACGCAATGAATAATCATGATACAAGCCAACTGAATACTAAAGATTTCAACTTATTTTGGAGTCTGAATTGTTTTAACAAAATTAAGTACTTCATGTGGCTCTTTAATCACAACCGTCTATTCACTTGTCAATACCTTAACTTAACATGTATTAATATAGAATCACTTTGTGATATGTGTAAAAAAATTGAAATCATTAAGTACATATTTTTTTCACTATAACTCTTCTCATAAATATTGAGAGAAATTAAGTATATTTATTGAGATCGGGAAGACAATGAATCAAATGATCGTGATTAACTCAACAGATGTCGTAAGCTTAAAAAAACAACTCCCGAGGTTGGAACCACACTTCCCTTTCTATATTTGGATTTGGAGTATATGGCTATCCAAAAATCACAATTATCATAACAACACTAAAGATGTTTTTCACATGTCCACATCATATGAAAGAACTATAAAATTTATCCATTTGACTAATAAAGATATTTTCGGATGAGATAGTAATGACTATAATAACACATATTAAATGAGATTTATTGATTTATGTCTTTAATTAAACGTAGATTAATTATTAAATCACAATATGATAATAAGGAGCAGATAACATTTTGCATGATACTTTTCAAAATTGGGCAACAAATTTTAGTGCAAAAAACAAACGTTTAATTCTTCAATAAGTGTTGAACTATCATCTCTACTATACATTCTTCTTTAATTTAAGCTGAAAAAATGCAAGTTCAGAACTTCAAGATATCAACTGACTCACTTGAGGTAATTAATTTACTTCATAATAAAAGAAACTCTCACGTATATTATATGAACACAAAAAAATTGCTCTGAGAAAACCCTAATCAAACATGAACTTTGAAATATAAATAAGATGACAGACTTGCTAGACTGAAAAAATTGAAAACTGATAGAGAAAACCTATAAAGTAAAAACTACTCCTTTTGTAAAAACATAAACAAGCTTTTACGTAAAATTCGATTTATAATCCCATTATATGATCATAATAATCTTGTGCTAGCAGCAACGGAATCACCTCAGTTTATAAATTATAATGATGCATAATAATATTAATAAATAATACTCCAAACTCCTTTTAAAAAAATAAAAGTAAATAAATATATGTATCAATTTTTTTATTTAGTTACTGGAGATATGTAGAGAGGTGTGTGTATTACGGATCCTCTGGGCGTAATATCTTCCAACTTGAAGGATAAGCGAAGTCATTATGCAGGGTATATAAGCGCAACGAACCCTGAAGCCCCATCTTCAATCACTCTCTCTGACATATATCTTCTTCTCTAAATTCTTCCATTGATAAAAATGATCTTCTTCGTCGATCCTGTTTAATATAAGGGATCGTAATTGCATTAGATCTGTATCGGCCATCACAAAGCTCGATTCATGTAAGATATTTGTCATTTTATTTTGTTTTTAAATGTAATTTTCGTTGATTTTTCGTTTTGTTATTCAAAACGTAGAATTTGGAAAACTTTTGATTGTTTTTGAAATTTTGAGCTGTTGTAGGATCAGGAGATCAGAGGATCGGAGAAAGGTTTATTCCTGAAAAGCAGAGTCAATTCCAAAGTGAGTTTCTGCATTTTCTGGTGCTAATTTTCTATTTTTCTTATTGAGCATGATTACTATATATGAGTTGATTTCTGGTGTAATGAATAATTTTAGCTATTGTGGATTTTTTGGAAGTTGAAATTGGAGATTCCTGTTAGTTTGTTGAATGTTTTCAACTAGGAGATTGTTCTTTTGTTTATATTTTGTATTAGAGTAGAAATCATAGCCGTGAAAATCAAAGTGTTGGCTTGCGAGAAAAATGAACTCTAGTGTAATTATGTAAAAGTTTTTTTTTTTTTTTTTGGTATCTTGCGAGAAATTGTTAGGCCTTATTTCAGGTATTGGTGTAAAATTGGCATTTCTCAACTTCTATATCAGAATATGTTTTTAGGTTTGAATTGAATCATAGCTTCAGGAGAACAAGAATGAGATCTACTTTTTTCTTTATGACTGAGAAAATGGTAGAAAGTTTTGGGTGGAATCGGGATTTTCAAATGCAGTAGTTTCCTTCTTGCTTTCCCAAATACATATCGGTTTGAGTTGTTAATTTGATTAAACTTAGAGGACATATGTGAAGCTAGTGATTTCCCTTTCCTGGCCGGTAAATTCATAAACTGGTTGTGCCCAGTTTCTTCTTTTATTTTTGGCCTATGGTTATCTGCTAATTTTTAACTTTGTTTACACTTGTTTATTTTAAATTCTTCACATTCTTTGGTGGAATACCATTAATGTAGGAATTGGGTAGTTAGCTGGGAATACTAATTGTGTGGGAGGAGAGGAAGGAAATCATAACTTTCTGTTGTTTTTCCACAGGTTATCATCACGCTTGGCTCTGCACTTCATTGAGGGTTTAAGGGATTGTATTCGTCCTATTCGATGGCTGATACCCGGAATAGTAATGTCAAGGTTTCTAATGACAAAGCATCCGGAACAGCCAATCCTTATGCCATCAATCTGGACAACTTCGGTAAAAGATTAAAAACATTATACTCCCACTGGACTGAACACAATGATGAACTTTGGGGAGCTTCTGAAGTTCTTGCCATAGGAACTCCTCCTCCATCTGAGGATCTGCGGTATCTGAAGTCATCAGCTTTAAATATGTGGTTAGTTGGGTATGAATTTCCTGATACTATCATGGTTTTCATGAAGAAGCAGATCCATTTTCTTTGTAGCCAAAAGAAGGCCTCCTTACTTGAAGCTGTCAAGAAAACCTCCAAGGATGTTGTGGGAGTGGATGTTGTAATGCACGTGAGGTCTAAAAAGGATGATGGGACTGGTGCAATGGATGCAATTTTTCGAGCTATACAAGATCAGTCAGAGTCAAATGTGCCCGTTGTTGGACACATTGCGAGAGAAGCTCCTGAAGGGAATCTTTTAGAGACATGGACTGAGAAGCTAAAGAATACACAATTTCAGCTCAGTGATGTAACTAATGGATTCTCTGACCTGTTTGCTGTCAAGGACACCGCTGAAATTATGAATGTGAAGAAAGCTGGCTATCTGACTTCATCAGTGATGAAGCACTTTGTAGTCCCAAAGCTGGAAAGGGTTATCGATGAGGAGAAGAAGGTGTCACATTCTTCACTAATGGATGACACTGAAAAGGTCATACTGGAACCTGCAAAGATTAAGGTGAAGTTAAAGGCAGATAATGTCGACATCTGTTACCCTCCAATTTTTCAGAGTGGAGGGGAGTTTGATCTGAGACCAAGTGCATCAAGCAATGATCAGAATCTTTACTATGATTCGACAAGTGTGATTATCTGTGCAATTGGTTCTCGATATAATAGTTACTGCTCAAATGTTGCTCGGACCTTTCTAATTGATGCCAATCCAATGCAAAGCAAGGCGTATGAAGTCCTTCTGAAGGCCCATGAGGCTGCAGTTGGAGCTCTGAAACCAGGAAACAAGGCTGGAGATGTCTACCAAGCAGCACTCAATGTGGTTGAAAAGGAGGCACCTGAATTGGTTGCAAATTTGACAAGATCTGCAGGAACTGGAATTGGGCTTGAGTTCCGTGAATCAGGGTTAAACCTAAACGGCAAGAATGATAGAATGCTGAAATCTGGCATGGTTTTTAATGTGTCTCTTGGGTTTCAGAATTTGCAAACAGAGTCTAAAAACCCAAAAACTGAAAAAATTTGTGTTTTGCTTGCTGATACAGTTGTTATTGGTCAAAATGCTCCAGAAGTGGTGACTTCTATGAGTTCTAAAGCTGTGAAGGATGTGGCTTACTCATTCAACGAGGATGAAGAAGAAGAGGAGGAGCAGCCGAAGGTCAAAGCTAAGCCTGTTGCCGCCAATGGACTCTCATCCAAGGCTATGCTTAGATCAGTTAACCACGAGACATCAAGGGAGGAACTAAGGCGGCAACACCAGGCAGAATTGGCCCGCCAAAAGAACGAAGAAACTGCACGGAGACTCACAGGAGGAAGTTCTGGGGGTGCAGATAGCCGTGGTGCTGCAAAAGCCACTGGTGACCTGCTTGCATATAAGAACATTAATGATCTGCCACCTCCAAGAGAGTTGATGATTCAGGTTGACCAGAGGAGTGAGGCTATTCTTTTACCTATTCATGGTACCATGATTCCATTCCATATTGCCACCGTGAAAAGTGTATCTAGTCAACAAGATACTAACCGTACCTGCTACATCCGAATAATGTTCAATGTTCCTGGCACTCCATTCACTCCTCATGACACAAATACTCTAAAGTTCCAGGGATCAATATATGTTAAAGAAGTTTCATTTCGTTCAAAGGACCCAAGGCACATCACTGAAGTGGTTCAACAAATAAGAACCCTCCGCAGGCAGGTTGTCTCTAGAGAATCAGAGAGAGCTGAGAGAGCAACTTTAGTATCACAGGAGAAACTTCAAGTTGCTGGAGCCAAATTTAAGCCAATAAAGTTGTCAGATCTGTGGATTCGTCCGGTATTTGGTGGTCGCGGAAGAAAGCTTCCTGGTACTCTAGAGGCTCACACAAATGGATTCCGGTATGGAACTTCAAGGCCAGATGAGAGAGTGGATGTTATGTATGGTAACATCAAACATGCATTCTTCCAGCCAGCAGAAAAGGAAATGATTACAGTCCTCCACTTTCACCTGCACAATCACATAATGGTGGGGAACAAGAAAACCAAGGACGTGCAGTTCTATGTTGAAGTGATGGATGTTGTGCAGACAATTGGGGGTGGAAAAAGATCTGCTTATGATCCTGATGAGATTGAGGAGGAACAACGTGAAAGGGATCGGAAAAACAAGATTAACATGGAATTTCAAACATTTGTGAACAAGGTAAATGACCTCTGGACCCAGCCTCATTTTAAAGGGCTTGATTTGGAGTTTGATCAGCCGTTGAGAGAGCTTGGATTCCACGGGGTGCCCCACAAGTCAACAGCTTTTATAGTCCCAACATCTAGCTGCCTTGTTGAGCTCGTAGAGACCCCTTTTGTTGTGATCACTCTCTGTGAGATTGAGATAGTCAACTTGGAGAGGGTTGGTCTCGGGCAGAAGAATTTTGACATGACAATTATATTCAAGGACTTCAAAAGAGATGTTATGCGAATTGATTCTATCCCTTCAACTTCCCTTGATGGCATCAAGGAGTGGCTCGATACAACTGACCTTAAGTACTACGAGAGCAGGCTGAATCTGAATTGGCGTCAGATACTGAAAACAATTACTGATGATCCAGAAGAGTTCATAGAGAATGGTGGATGGGAATTTTTGAATTTAGAAGGTACAGATTCGGAATCTGACAACTCACAGGAGTCTGATCAAGGATATGAACCTTCAGATGTAGAGCCTGTTTCTTCAGACGAGGAAGATGATGAAAGTGCATCACTAGTTGAGTCGGAGGATGATGAAGGAGAGGACTCTGAGGAATATTCAGAAGAAGAAGGGAAAACATGGGAAGAGCTGGAAAGAGAAGCAAGCAATGCCGACAGAGAGAAAGGAGCTGAATCAGACAGTGACAATGATAGGAAGAGGAGGAATATGAAGGCTTTTGGGAAAGGTCGTCCTCCAGAGAGAAGAAATCTCTCTAGCAACATTTCCAAGAGACCCAGGTTTAGGTAAAAGAACGTGCTAGACTGTCTTAGGATATTAGTTTATGCTACATAAGTTATAAGGTGCTGTAAAGTATTTACCCGACAACTGAGTTTAGACTTGGATCTTAGAATAGCTATTCTCTCTTTTTGTGATTGCAAAGTAGTGAATTCGTGTAAAATCAGATTGTGCAACTTAAGTTGGGTTCAAGTTCCGTTTAATTTTTGACACTGTCCTTTTGTTTTTCAAATTTTACTCAGTTACTTGCCAGCTACATTTCAAACAATTGCTCGCCTATCACAGTGCAAAAGGTCTTGTTCCTAGCTATTTCTAGTGTTATGGCAGTACCTGAGCAATATTTGCATATACTCTCAGCTTTTGTATTTTGTGTTTTTCTCACTGTCGTGGTTGGATGACCCCAATTGAGATAGGCGATCTCTCATCTCACATTTTGTGCTCAAACATAATAGTAAATTGTTTTATTGCTATGACAAATTAATAAATCTGGATACGAGAAGCTTCAAATATCTATCCATAGAATCACAAACTAAAAAGAATTTAAAGGCCAAATTAAGCCCATAGCTAGCAATGCATCTATATAATATGCTTAAAATTGGTCTCAAGACAATTTACCAAACATATGCAACTCCAAGATAAATTGGTCTAAGACAATTTGCCAAATATATGCTACTCCCAGAAAACAATATGCAGGTTTTCTCACAGGCACAACAGATAAAAACATTAGAGATGTTTCCATAGATCAGGGCTAGTAATTTACAATAAGATCAAAATTACCACCTAAATAGAACTAACACCAGCAAAAAAAAAAAGAAACAAAATAGTAAGTCTTTGCATCCCTAAAGGAACATAATAAAGAAACAGCCTTCTACTAACCCATCTACCTGAACTTCATTCGCTTGCTGGCAGCAGAACTAGGAGCAGCTCGTGACTTGCCAAAGTTCTTCTTTTTCCTCTTCTCATCCTCACTATCTGATTCATTAATCTCCCTGTCGGCATAGCTTGCTTCTTTCTCCAGCTCTTCCCATGTTTTACCTTTTTCTTCCTCTGAATCTTCATCGTCATCCTCTTCTTCATCATCTTCAGAGTCAACCAGAGATTCACTATCAGACTCTTCATCATCAGAGTCAGACTCAGGTTCAGCATCCGAAGGTTCATAACCTTGGTCCGACTCTGAATCTCCAGATGATGAATCAGTACCTTCCAAGTTTAAGAATTCCCAACCACCTTCATCAATGAACTTCTGTGGTTCATCAGTTATGGTCTTCAGTACTAGACGCCAATTCAGATTCACCTTGCTCTCATAATACTTGATGTCAGTTGTGTCAAGCCATTCCTTGATGCCATCAAGGGATGAAATAGGGATTGAATCTATCCGCATGACATCGCGCTTGAAGTCCTTGAAAACAATAGCCATATCACAGTTCTTCTGCCCAAATCCAACTCTCTCCAAGTTAACAATCTCAATCTCACTTAGGGTTATCACAAGGAATGGCGTCTCTACCAGCTCAACCAAACAGCTGGAGGTTGGTACAATGAAAGCTGATGATTTATAGGGAACACCATGGAACCCAAGTTCTCTCAGAGGTTGATCAAACTCCAGGTCGAATCCCTTGAACTGAGGCTGGCTCCAAATATCATTCACCCTGTTCACAAAACTCTGGAAGTCCATGTTGATTTTGTTCTTTCGATCTCTTTCCCTCTGTTCTTCCTCAATCTCATCTGGATCATATGCAGACCTCTTTCCACCTCCAAGCGTTTGGACCACATCCATTACCTCAACATAAAACTGAACATCCTTTGTCTTTTTTTTCCCCACCATTATGTGGTTGTGCAGATGAAAGTGAAGAAGGGTAACCATCTCCTTCTCTGCTGGCTGGAAGAACACATGCTTGATATTACCATACAAGATGTCAACACGTTCATCTTGTCTTGTGGTTGAATACCGGAAACCATTGGCATGAGCTTCCAGTGTACCAGCAAGCTTTCGTGCACGACCACCAAATGTGGGACGGATCCATAAGTCAGGTAGCCTAACTGGCTTGAATTTATTACCTGCAAGGACAAGTTTTTCCTGAGTCACTAAAGTTGCTCTTTCGGCTCTCTCAGACTCCCTTGACATATAATTACGTCTAAGTGTTTTAATCACCTGGACCATTTCACTTATGTGCCTATGATCCTTGGAACGAAATGAAACTTCTTTTAGGTAGATGGCACCTTGATTCTTCACATCAGTAGGTGAGAAAGGGGCACCAGGAACATTAAATATGATTCGGATGTAGTCCTGTTGGCTTGAAACAGTCTTAACAGTAGCCACATGGAAAGGAACCATATTACCATATATTGGTAAAAGGATGGCCTCATTCTTTTGGTCAACCTGAATAATCATCTCTCTGGGTGGTGGTAGGTCATTGACATTCTTATAGGCAACAACGTCAGTCGAAGTCCTAGCACTCCTGTTATTCCCGGTTAATGTTTCTTCACCAGCAAGACGTCGAGCAGTCTCTTCATTTTTCTGACGGGCAAGTTCTTCCTGGTGCTGCCTTCGCTTCTCTTCTCTTGAAATCTCATGATTGTCAGACCTAAGCGTTGCCTTGGAATACATGGTATCCCTACCATTGGACTCTGCTTTCATTTGTGGCTCCTCTTCTTCTTCATCTTCATTGAAAGAATAGGCCACATCCTTCAAAGCTTTGGAGCTCAAATGGGTGATCACATCACGACCATCCTTAGTGACTATCACAGTATCTGCTAGCAAAAGTGAAAAATTCCGGCTCTTTTCTTTGTTGGTCTCATTCTGCAGATTGTGGAAACCAAGTGACACATTGAAAACCATTCCCGGTCTCAACAGTTTATCATTTTTAGCATTTAGGATCAACCCTGACTCTCGAAACTCAAGACCAATCCCTGTCCCAGCAGACTTTGTCAGGTTGTTCACCAATTCAGGAGCATCCCTGTCAACCACAGCAAGAGCTGCTTGATAAACAGCACTAACCTTGTTACCAGGTTTCAATGCACTTATTGCCGCCTCCTGGGCTTTAAGAAGCACTTCATAAGCCTTGGTCTGCATCTGAGTGGAATCAATTAGAAACGTTCTGGCAAGATTCGAACAGTAGCTGCTGTATCGTGAACCAATTGCACATATGATGGCACTGGCAGAATCATAATACAAACCATCATCATTGCTTGTAGCACTAGGTCTAAGATCAAAAAGACCACCACTCTGGAAGATTGGAGGGTAACATATATCCACATTCTCAGCTTTCAGCTTCACCTTGACTTTAGCAGGCTCTAGAATAGCCTTTTCTGTGTCGTCCATCAACGAGGAATGAGTTACTTTCTTCTCCTCATCAATTATTTTCTCAAGCTTTGGAACAACAAAGTTCTTCATAGCAGAAGCAGTCAGATGTGCAGCTTTCTTCACATTAACAAGCTCATTTTGGTCCTTCACAGCAAAAAGGTCAGAAAGTCCACTTGTTATATCATTAAGCTGAAGGCCAGAATCTTTCATCTTCTCAGTCCATGCCTCCAAGAGCTTTCCTTCAGGGCCTTCTCGTGCAATATATCCAATAACAGGAGTATCATAAGCTTCTGATAATGACTGCGCATGAATAGCATGGAGCACTTTGTCCATTTTAGTAGTCCCATCTTCACCTTTGGTCTTCACATGTGTGACAACTTCCACTCCCACAGCCTCTTTAGCAGTCAATTTCACAACATCCAGCAATGAAGCTTTCTTTTGGCTACACAGAAAATGTATCTGTTTGTTCCCAAAGACCATTATAGTCTCAGGGAACTCATACCCAAGTAACCATACATTTACAGCCGAGGATTTCAAGTATCTTAAGTCCTCTGAAGGTGGTGGAGTAGCTATAGCAAGGACATCAGAAGAACCCCAAAACTCATCTTTATGTTCACGCCAGTGTGAATAGAAGTCCTTCAGTCGCTTACTAAAAGTAGGCAAGTCAATTGTGTAAGCATTTCCACCTGCTGCATTCCCATTTGCAGGAGGGCCATTTCCTGGTTTTTGTTCTGGCATTGTATGGCTACTTGTTGAATAATCTGAACAAGAAAACACAAAAATTATACAAATTAATTTATTTTTTCAAAAAGGGGGGCGGGGGATGACAAATGCAATCTTAAGAGACCCTCTAAACAAATTCCAATAACTCCAGTTCAATATTCTACAACACATTGCCAAGAGTAAGCTTTGTTAAACTATCATTCCTTCAGAATTTCATAACGCTTGAAACTCATATGGCAATCTCACAGTGTTTACATAGTTATATATTTGAGATCTTATCATTCACCAGAGCCCAACATCTCCCCAATTTTTTTGGCAAGTACTGAATCAGTAATTAGTTGCAGAGTTGTGCACTAAAAAAGAATTTAATGATGTATTTGTAGATAAAAGAGAACAAGTAAATCATACTCCCCATTGTGCGAAAGAATCCACAAAATATGTACTAATCTACATTGTTACGGATTCTTTTACTCAATCCCCGTGCAATTTCTTAGTACGAGGCAAAAGAAGTCAATTGATGAACTGTCAAGCACAGCACTTCTAATTATGATAAATTAAATTAACAAAATATGCAGAGACTCATTAAGAATATACAATAACTTGGAGATAGATTAAAAAAATGGAAAGATGAATGTTAAATTACTATGATAGTCACCATAATCCATAATTTTCTGCAAAATTTAATTCCAAGAAAGCATATATTAACTGCTTGGCTTGATGCACATCTTCCTGATAAAAACAACATTAAGACCCACCACAATCATCAACAACTCATAACACTAATTGATACACAATTAACATGTTTCCTTTTTCTCTCTTGTTGTGAAGTTGATACACACAATATACATAATCCTTTAACTGATTAAAAAAAAAGTTGAACACAATATAGTTGTTTCTCGTGAACTATAATTTCCTAAAATTTGAGGAACATCGCCAAATTCCAACTTCAACTCAAATTTATTATGGTCTGGACAAGAATAAGGGCTATATCTTACACAGAGAGACATATCAAACACCTTCAGTGTCAAAAACTTCATACAGACTATGGTATCGCCTGAATATCTCAAATTCTAATGAACTTGGCCCTTTCTGAAACCAAATAGTAAAACAATGCAAAACTCAGAAAACAGTCTAATCCCCTGCACCCCAAGTGCTTCACCAAAGCTACTGCATAAGAATAATATAATAAGCTTTCAGAAACAAAAACAACAAAAATATAACGAACAACAACTAAGCCTCAGTCTAAACAAGATGGGGTCGGAACAAAAATCTAACCCCACCAAAAACACAACCTCCAATGGCAGCCCTAATTTAGGGTTCTAACACATGCTTAAAGACAAAGTTGAAAATTCCCCACAAATACATCACAATTCACACATCCACTACCCCCAAAACACCAGTAACCACAATGTTAGACTCCAACGTCAAAAAATAAGGGTTGGCAATTTATCAAAAGTAACAAATGCTTCCAGACGAACATGAAAAAGTAACAAATCACCTCAATACATTCCATTTGACAAAGCTCCCACCCACACCCATAAAAAAACCCGACCCAGTAACAAACAGAGATTCCAACCCGAAATTAGTGTTTCGGCAGTCACATGCAAAGACTAAACATGCTCAAATCAAAGAAGCAAAAAAAAAGGAAAAAAACTCACATCGTTATCAATGCCCCTATTAGGGTTTCAAAACTCAACTGGGAGTAGTGCGCCGCGCAATGAGTCGGGTCAAGGGTTTCGAATACTATTTTTCATAAACATGAAAATTGTTCAAGTGAACACTGAAAAACAGATCAAACATTGAAATAAAAAGTTGAAAATCGAAGAAAAAGAAAAGAGGATCTCGAAAAATCGATGAACAAAGAGGAGAAACTCGAATTTCTAAGGAAGAAATTGAGAGAAAACGGAGCGAGAGAAAGAGGAAATTTTTTTTAGAGAATGGGAGCGAATGACTGATTTGAAAATGGACGAGACTGAGAATTTGGTATTTATATCCCTGGAGTGATATGAAAAAGGTCTTGTATTTACAATAAATTACATCAATTGCCCATCAATAGTGTATGTGTAATGACTATCCTCTCCCTGGGGTATGGGCCTTGGAGAGAAATTATATAGGTGCTTTGAGGTAATTTAATTATACCTATTACTTGTAGGGATGCAAAGTTGGGATTATGTATTGTGCAGGATAAATTAGTACTTTGATTTATGGCAGCGAGAGGAGTGAGCTGTCAATTGAAATGCTGTGTTGCGTGGTACATAACAAACGACGCCGTTTATTTCATTCTTTTAACCAAAATGGCGGGAATATAAATGCTTGTTTCCCACCAAAATCAACACCAGCAATCTCATATCCAAATCAGCGGCAGAGTCATAAATTAAATGAAAAATGTACTGTATTAATTATTTTTAATTAGGTTAAGAGTGGGCAAAATTAAATTTACATTCATAATAATTAATATTGAATCTTCATATATATATCTATAATTTTAAAATGATTTTGCGCCTAATTCAAATAAGGAGTACTTTTAATCTCTCCCTTTTTTTTTTACGTCATAAAAGGAGATAGAGTATTAATAAAAAAAATGCTAAAGAAATAGTTGTGGTAGTGTCACTATAGTACCACTATCGCCACGTACAGATTAGTTGATGACTTCATTAACTAACATTACGATTCAGTTATCTTATATTTTTACATTATTTTTTTATACAACTTAGATACAAAATGCATAATTCAGTTCCATTTAAACAACACACGTTTTACTTTGGCCTTCATCTGTTAAGTATTGAAAGTATAATTTGAAGGAATTGAACATCGTACTATTTACATATGATATGCACGAAAAAATAGTATCAGCTAATTGAAGTATTAACGAATCTTACACAGCGTACTAAATTAGTAAAATGATATTGTTTAGTTATATATTTGGTCCATTTAATTTTTTTCTCTATTTTTTAGGTTTCAAATTTTCTGAAGGTCACGCGATGTTGTTTATGTTATATAGCAAAATAGAAAAATAATCCATGAACCATTTAATAGCATATCTTCATTTCTACTCGCGCACAAAGAAAAAATATTGAGGATAAAGGAACATTTCAAAATAGAATCGTTAAAGTAGATTTTATCTACATTAACGGTGATCATATTGTTAGTTTATCTACATAATTTCAGTGATTGAAAAATATATTGAATTATAATGATAAAATCTTTAAAGGGGATTTGGAATTGAACATAAAATGCATTTATTTATAGATTAAATACAGGGAAGCCTAAGATTCAATTATCATCACTATCCTAAAGACTTCTTCCAATTCAAAAAATATATGAGTACATGTAACAATTTCAATTTCACAATAGAAACATTCAAATATTATAATTAATAAGCTTGAAGTTACAATGGAAAATGAAACTAACAAAGAAAATTATTGTATAACATAACTAGAAGGGAGATGAGAAGCATAGACTCAAAGAAAGGGGATGAGAGGACTAGACTTTTTTCTCAACAATTTGCATAATCCCTAAATCACATATCACTACCTTTTTTATGGAACAATTTCATGTCCACTGCTCAACCTAGATCCCAAATTAACCTGGCCCTATTACTCGTTCTCGGCCCAACAGCTCTTGTCAGCCCAATAACAACTTGTATGACATTAGTATCTACATTGAGCTGGACTTGGTTCATAGCAATACCCATTCTACCATCATATTTAGCATACGACATTTTTGCTCATATGGATTTCATTTCACTTAACTCGTAAAGGAGAATAATTAAGTGTGGCAACATAATTTTCTTGTCAACAGCTTAAACTTGTAAGCTTGTTGTCTAGTTATGTTTTAAGTGAAAATAAATAAAGCCCAAAGGAGTATTTTACTGGATCGATATAAAAATATTAGAGAAGAATTTCTTTTTAAAAGACGCTATTAAAACATGTATAACGAAGTAAATGAAAAACAAATTAATTATTTTTTAAAACTCAATTGCAATTGAAAAGAATTTACTTGTCTATGCAAATAATTATTCTACTAAAATTTTTATTAGGATAAAATCCAATAATGTCAGCAATGTTAGATAACAAAATAATCCACTCGTGAGTGGTGAAAAACTAATCAACACTTGCTTTTACACCTAATTAATTGGATTAGTTTACCATAATTATTGATAAAAATATTATTAATCAACAATGAAACATGCTTATATGTGAAAGTATCTAATATGAGTAATTTTCCTATTAGTCATACATTATATCCAATTAACGTTTAACAACAAGATATATATGTATTGTTGTATAACCAGAACACATTCCTCTTCCATCTTTTTCTTACTAGTAAAAATAGTACTTAATAGTTAAAATATCAAAAATAAAATACAAATTGTATTCGTGAATGATTGACAAATTGAAGATGAAAGATTCTCCTTGCAACTAAATTTAAGAAAAATTGAATATTTTGTCTTACATGATACGTTAGAACATACAATATATATAAGATATTAGTAAGTTCAAATCTTAACAATAGCCATTACCAAAAAAGCTTTTAATATTGATAAAAAAGAGGTGATATTCTTTCCATTTTAATTTATTTGTCTCAATTTTTAGGTATGTTTTAAATTTGTTTTTTAGTAATTTTCACATGACATATTAAAAAGTACAAGATTAAATAATATTTTACTAGTATTTACTACATATCTTTAGTTTCAAAAGATTTCTTACTTATAAAGTGAAAATCAAACAAACAAATAAAAACAGAAACAACTTTAGAACTTTTAGATAAGATAATGATATGATTTTTAATTAATATTTTTTCCCTAATTGTTTGTTCATTTTTGAATTGACACACCTATTAAGAAAATAATGATTGACATAATAAGTTTATCATTTTTTTCCTATTAATTGTGAAGCGAATAAATTAAAAATTTAAGATTTTCAAGAAATTTTACTTTTTTCAAAGTAATTAATTGAGGATATAATAGGTAAAAAGAAAATTGTTTTTTCTTGATTTGACAAAATGAATTAATAATTAGAGAACGGATTAGAAGGCAGCTGAGCAAATAAAGAAAGTTTAGGGGCGCTAATAACATTATGAGGGAAAAATAATTGGATTATGAAATGAGGCAGCATCATTCTTCCCAATACAGTATGTTCCATTGTTAAAAACGCCCAACTACCTACTCCCCTGTCCCCACCCCCCTCCTCCTCTGCTCATTCATCTCACTCACCAGTTGTTGCCTGTTTGGTGAATACCCACAATTCTTCTACCTTAAGCTAATTCCATAAATTTCCCAGCTCTAGATCTTTGTTTTTTGTAATCAATTACATACCCACCAACTGTTTGTATAATTGTTTTGTGTAAGAGAGAGAGATAGTTGTCGTTTGTTTGGATTGTTAGAAAAACAGAGTAATATGGCGAGGAAGAAGATCAGAGAGTATGATTCAAAGAGGCTTCTAAAGGAGCATTTGAAACGCCTTGCTGGCATCGATCTTCAGATCTGCTCTGCTCAAGTAAATTCCTTTTTTTTTTAACTTAAGTTATTGAACTGTTACTGTCGAATTGTAATGGGAATTTCGGTTATGAGGTGTTCGTTTGATCTTTTGCAAATGGGTTTTGATCTATGCGTCTTTTTTCTTATCTGGGTGTTTGTTGTTTGATCAGTTCAGCTCGAATCCGTTGTCCCCTGCTTCCTTTTGTTCCTCACTACTTACTTATTCCCTATTTTTGTTATCCGGAACGTTAGAGTTGAATGATTTCTTTGTTGTTATGATGAATGTATTGTGTTTGTGAAGTTATGTAGAGGTTATGATGTATTTTCCAATGCAAAGAATGATCCTTATATTTGTGGAAGCTCTTGTTGAGTGGACAATCGTGTGTTGTTAGAATAATTATCTGCCTATTGTAGATTTACTTGGAAAGCACCTCTTTAAGCTACTATAGAGTCCTCTAATGAAAATGAATGTACTTTACAATCTGAAAGAAGCTTGGCGTGCATCTGTGTTTAGTACTATGGAGTATACTCTACATGAAATACTGATATTTGGTTATGTAGATTATTTTCCATGGTGATCATTTGTCGTCATTTTTCAGATATTTTTCTTGCCAGAGTTCTCATGTTTATTTGGTTTTTGGTAGGTGACAGAATCTACAGATTTTACGGAGTTAACAAACAAAGAACCATGGCTTTCATCGACAAAGCTGGTTGTAAAACCAGACATGTTGTTTGGAAAGCGTGGAAAGAGTGGTTTGGTAGCTTTGAATCTGGATCTAGCAGGAGTTGCTGAGTTTGTAAAAACACGACTTGGTGTGGAGGTTAGCAGAGGGCTAAGTATTTTGAATCTTTTACTGCTTCTTACGTGTTATAGTCATCTTACATGTGAATTGTTTCTAGGTTGAAATGGGTGGGTGCAAGGCACCTATAACAACGTTTATTGTTGAACCATTTGTTCCCCATGACCAAGAATATTACCTTTCCATAGTCTCTGAAAGGTTGGGGTGCACAATTAGCTTTTCAGAATGTGGAGGCATTGAGATTGAAGAGAACTGGGACAAGGTTAGTTGGTTCAAAAAGTTTTAACTGTTGTTTCCTCTTCTAACAACTATTTGTTTAGTTTTTTTTTTTGACTAAACTGGTTAACTCTATTTATTCTGGTAATATCTAGAAAGTCAAGTTATATTTTCCCCCCCTGTAATAACAAGATTTTATTTGTTTCTATAACATACAGGTCAAGACAATATTCCTTCCAACAGAGAAACCTATGACCCTAGAGGCGTGTGCTCCACTGATTGCTACTCTCCCCTTGGAGGTGAACTGAAATTTTAGTTTTTGTTTTATACTTCTATTTTCCTTTTAGTCATCAGTTTCAATAAAGCCAGCATGATCTGTCTGTCATAATAGCTGGAATGGTTTTCTAAGAGCAAGGTCTTGGATAACAGACACTTAAAAAGTGGGTAATCATATTGTGTTTTGCTGGCAATTCTTAAGGATTATTATTTTAGGTTGTATTATTGTGTATCTATTTTCGATATTTAATCTAGTTTATATATTGGTCTACTTATTGCTGGACTTTCACCTTTGTGTTGATAAATATTCTGACTTCGAAGATTAAAGCACTTGACTACTAACATCTCATTAACCATCATGATGCTTAACCTAAGTTTCTGGTTGACTCAGGTACGGGGAAAGATTGGCAATTTCCTTATGGGTGTTTTTGATGTGTTTCAAGGTATGCCATGCTTTACGATGATACATCTTTCTAGCATGCATTTATGTTATACTTCTCTTTTTCTTTTATCTTTTGGTGCTATCTTTTAGATAATTGCCAGTGACTATACGAGGAAAACATAATTAAGTTTATTGTTATATAAGCAGATGAAGATGAAAATAAACTTCCTGTTGGTTTATGTTAAACATTGACCTGTTCTTAGAAGCTAGTTTTTTCATTAAATTGAAATAGTTTTTTTCATATCATTATTCTCAAATATTATTTCATTGATTATGCAATTCTGTCGCTTTGTCTTTGATATTCCCCAGATCTCGATTTTAGTTTCATAGAGATGAACCCATTTACGCTTGTAAATGGGGAGCCTTACCCATTGGATATGAGAGGAGAGTTGGATGACACAGCAGCCTTCAAAAATTTTAAGAAGTATGTGATTTTCACTTGTTTTCCCCATGTTGAAGTGCCTATTCTTGTTTTTTTTTTCTTTCTCTTGGGAGAGTCTGAAGAAAAAACAGTGTGTATTTCCAGATTTATTAAACAGTTTGCTATTGTATCATCCTCTGTGCCTTGTCAGGTGGGGAAGCATCGAGTTTCCTCTGCCCTTTGGAAGAGTTTTGAGCCCTACCGAAAGCTTCATTCACTCTTTGGATGAGAAAGTAAGTTCAGTTATTTGTCTTAATCCAAGGGTGTTTTGTTGCCTGAGTTATCAGATTTACTTGTTTATTCTTGTCAAAATTATTTTGTCAGAGAAGAAATTTTATCTTGGATTTTCAGTCATGAACTATTATGGATACTGAACTACTGGAGGAACTTTATGCATTGCTTTAGATATCCATTATAATCCAAGAAAATCGTGCCTTTAAACAGCATTGAATGGTTTATTAGTGATAATTTACATTGTTCACCATTTATTCTGTGCTGAAGCCATGGTGCCATACAGACTTGTGGGCTTGGGGGTGGTTAGGGTTTGGGAAAAAGATGTTTGAATTTTTTTTAAGTCTTGAATGCTTCTGAAGGTTAAAAAGATTTATCCTTGAGCTTTGGTGGCTGGCTATCATTCCTGCCAAGCTTTCTGGTCTTCCTGATGATACTCGCTCTACTGGAATTGGAGTATAGTATCTGCAGCTTTTCTGTTAATTCTGTCTTGTCTTGACATCTTGCAGACTAGTGCCTCTTTAAAATTTACAGTTTTGAACCCAAAAGGTCGTATCTGGACAATGGTGGCTGGAGGTGGTGCAAGCGTTATATATGCTGATACAGTAAGTATATTCAGAACTTGTGATGCAACAACTTGATGCAAGGAAATATTTTCTATCTTGTCATTATTCCTCCTGCATGAAATGTCAACACAAATAGCTCACTGCTTATATACTCTGTTTTTGATGTCTTAACCAGGTAGGGGATTTAGGCTATGCCTCTGAGCTTGGTAACTATGCCGAGTATAGTGGAGCTCCAAATGAAGAGGAGGTTTTGCAATATGCTCGAGTAGTTCTAGATGTATGAGCTTGACTGTTCTCTCTCCTGGTCAACATGCCCATGTGGTGTTTGTCCTATTTTAACTTAACCGGTGTTTGCTTTGATGTTTTTATAGTGTGCTACTGCTAATCCTGATGGCCGTAAGAGAGCTCTGATTGTTGGAGGTGGTATTGCTAACTTCACTGATGTAGCTGCTACTTTCAATGGGATTATTCGGGCTCTCAGGGAGAAGGTTGGCTATGCGCTATTATTTACACTAGAAGTTTTTTACTTTTCCTATAGATAGGAGGCAGTAAATAATGTTTTTCCTTTAAATCCGAACAGGAAGCCAAGCTAAAAGCGGCTAGAATGCATATCTATGTTCGAAGAGGTGGTCCAAATTATCAGACTGGTCTAGCAAAAATGCGCGCCCTAGGAGAGGAACTTGGAGTTCCCCTTGAGGTATGAAATCACACTTGGCAAAGTTCTTATTCCAAGTGTTACTGTGACTACAGTCCCTGAATTTCAATTATAGCATGTAATCCTTTGACATTTTTGGAGGATTCAAGCAACATAGATACTAACCACACATGCCCAGTGGCGAATCTAAACCTAAAAAATAGGGCACCGGAACCCGTGGTCTCTTCGTAAAACTAGATATTTTATATATATATTTTCTAAAATTTGTATATTATTATATACTTGCACCCGTGCTATAAGAAGTCTATCTGGTCCACATGGTTAAATGTTGAGCTTTTTACCTTGAGGATGAAGAATCAATTCTCACTTAATACATTTTTCTTGATGCATCCATGTTCGGATCAATTCCCAATTAATACATTTTCATGGGTGCACCCATGTTTGAAAAATCCTAGATTCGCCTCTGCACATGCCACAGATGAAGGGATGTTGTTGATCTGAATTTGCTTTTATTTGATCCTAGGCATTCTATTTTTATTGTTACATCTTCCCAACTAAATCAATTAGCCCGACCATGGTGATGTTAATTGTGATTACATTTATAAGTAGCTTGGTTCATCTTCATTCCATTTCATAGATGTCTGAGGATCGTTTGAGGTCAGACATCTAGACTACAACAGGTTCCAGTTAGAATATAGGAACATGAACTTCCAAAGATGCTCTTACCAGTATTGTTATTAATACAATATATGTGCCTACTTCCTAAATTTTCATATCCAAGGAAAGTAAGAGATAAGGTATATAATTGGTGTCGATTCTACTATTGCAGGTTTATGGACCAGAGGCTACAATGACTGGAATTTGCAAAGGGGCAATTGATTGCATTATGTCTGAAGCTTAAGTGCCAAATCAGAAGACTTGTGTTGCATTCTTGCAATTAAGAAGAAACTTTGTTGGATATTTAATTTGCCTTCTGATATTGTTTTGTTTCAATTGGGACCTTTAAGAATAATTGAGATCCTTTTGTTTTACGTGGAAACTGTACGAGAACATCTGCGTGTTGCCAGCAAAACATTTTTTTTTTTGTGTAATAGAGTAATACGTATTTAGAAATATTCCAAATATATATATATATATCGAAAACGCTCTAATTAGTAAAAGTACAGATAAATCAAGAAACCTAAGTTGTATAGGATTTAGTTAGAATTTATTTGTCCAATTCGTATTGGAATAGAATTTCTAGTACTAATCAAATTTGATTTTCTATTATTATAAAATAGGATCCTCCATCTCATATTTTCATAAATCTTGTGGCTCTATTGCACAAATAAATCTAACAATGACTACCTACGTCTGCAAGGTAAATATGGATTTTTCGTCGTCGCCATGGAAGTTCACGCGAGTGATTGTTGCATTTAATAGGGTTCCAAATTCGACGGCAGTGTCAGGGCCTTTGCATGTGTTTGTTGAGCAACTGCAAGTGGAACCGCAACCACAACCACCTAACCAAGAAAGCACCAATCCCACCTCTGCCTAATATAATCATCATGTTACCCGTTTTATTACTTCGTATTTATTTAGTTAATTTATGTCTAGTTATCAGATTTATTTGTTACTTTTTTTTAAGTTTAAGTCTAACTTAATTTGGTTTTCTAGTTTTTTATAAATAATGATGGTCTGTCACATATTTTCTTTTCCTATATAGTCTTTTTTGGGTCATTCGTGCATATATTATTCCTTTCGGTATTCTTTATTTCCTTCAACAAATATTACTCCCTCTGTGCCATATTAGAGAGGCAAATAATTTAATTTTGATTGTGAGTATGTAAAAGAAAAAAAAGATTTTTTTTTTAAAAATAATTTAAATTTGAAAAAGTGTCACATAAATTGAGACCGACAAAATACAACGATTTAAATCATGGTAAGGAAAAGAATAATACGGGATTTTCAAACGAATAATCGTTCCAAACAAACGCCCAACTCTGAAAGTTTGTCCTCAACAAATACGATTACTTTGCAAATATGTAGGTAATTATTCTTTTTCAAAGTTAAATGTCCAAATATCCATAAGATGATTTAGATCTTCTTGGGATTTATTTGGATTGATCTGCTTGAAGTATTTGATTCTCAAGAAGATTAGAAGAGTCCGAGTACGATATATTTCTTGATCTCTTTATGAATATTCCAGTGTTTACGAGGTACTCAATGTGTAGATTTGAGAAAGACAATATTTGATGTATTCATGATCTCTTTATGAATATCCAAAAAATATGAGATATTCAAAATTTCGATATCTAACAAAATACTCTATACATGTCACTGCAGAATGAATGATCTAAACTTACACACATCTTCATTATCATGAAAAATGACGTGAATACAATCTAAATAAATACTTTCGTATACTATAAGACTCCAAAATCAAAACACCTAAACTGTTTCAAAAATAAATAAATTGTAATCTCTCACGTGACCATTTAATTCAACCTAAAATATTAAATTTTGCCCAGTAGTGTAAAACTAATCTGCAGGTCAGTTTTCTTGATTGAACAGCCTGTTGGCTATACTGGATCATGCATGTTTTTTACTCGTTAGTATATTAATACCTAACACACGGTCAGAAATACAAATATTACAACGAACAATAAATTAGTAATCCTTGACTTTCTTGCATTTGTTTTTGTTGTTTTTGCTTCCTTAAGGCGTTTCGGCGTAGTCAAAATAATTCAATAATAATTAATAATATATATATATATACACTGATATTTAGCGTTGAGATCTTATTTAGTTACGGAGTATTATAAAGAAAAGTAAGCAAAATCTAAGTTTAATGATTTTGTGTAACAAAAAAGAAGGAATATATTTATAACCAATCTAACCAAATAGAAAGAGTATGAAGGTAAAAAGAAAGGCAAATACAAATAACCTATAACTTTCCTCGTGAAAATATGATCATAACTGAAGAACACCATTTAAATATAATTTTATCATTTTTAGATATTCATACTTGAATTTTACTGTGTTTGACATTCAAACATAATCTAGCACTTCAAAAATATTTACATAATATAGCTCTTACAAACTATTACTCTAATTACACAATATTTGTATATAACTGATATAGAGGGGTAATTTTACAAAACACTACCATTATAGTAAATATTATTATTGTTATATATAGGTTGAATATTGTTATAGAGAAGTAAAATGTAACATTAAAAATCGATTCTAGAGAAAATCAGATCATTATAACAAAAACGAAGGGTTATTATAACGAAGTTTAATTGTTGTCCAACAAAAAGCCTGTTGGAGACATGGAGTTGAGAGACAATATAATTAGCGAGTAAATTTGGTTACATTATTGGATAAAACATAAATTCGAACTTTATTTAATATTTAAATATGAGCGATTAAAAATAATGTAGCTGGAAATAGAGACCATTTCCCAGTTCCCACTAATTAATTAAGAATACTTCAAAGTGTTAAAGATTATTTGAAGGTTGAAGCCATCTCCTAATTAAGAAGCAGCCACTATTGAAATTACGCGTTAGCTATCTATCTATCTTACCAAGTAAAATCAAAGACTTCTGCTTTCTATCTCTTTAATTTCCTATAAATACTCTATCCATCTCTTTTCCCCTCCATCATTACAATATAATATTACTCAACTGATTGATTATCAACTTTTCAAATCCCTTCTTCTTGTCACTATAACACATTAGCGATGAAGAGTGCTAAATTGTCAACTTTGTTCATCTTATATTTTATCACTATTTTTACATTTGCAAATGCATCTCTTAAGAAAGGTTACTACCATTCAAGTTGCCCAAATGCAGAATCCATTGTCAGAAAAGCAGTGAACAAAGCCGTGTCTCGTAACCCTGGCCTTGGCGCTGGTATCATCAGGATGCATTTCCACGATTGTTTTGTTAGGGTACATACGTTCCTCTTATTTATGTGAATGTGTTATTGTTTGGAGAGTCAAAACATTTTTTTCTATCACTATAAAATTAATAATTTAAAAGGTTGGTTCAACTTACAATATCTAACTTCATTTTTAAAAAAATAATTCAGGGATGTGATGCCTCAATCCTTTTGGATCCAACTCCAGGGAATCCAACAGAAAAAGAACATCCAGCAAATAATCCAAGCTTAAGAGGCTATGAAGTGATCGACGAGGCAAAAATTGAGCTAGAATCAGTTTGCCCACAAACAGTTTCATGTTCAGATATAATTGCATTTGCTGCAAGAGATAGTGCTTTTAAGCTTGGAGGCATTAGATATTCAGTTCCATCAGGTCGTCGAGACGGAAGAGTATCTATTAAAGATGAACCAACCGCACACCTTCCCCCTTCCACTTTAAATGCTAGAGAACTTGAGGAAAATTTCGCAAAAAAAGGACTTTCTTTAGATGAAATGGTAACACTTTCAGGTGCACATTCTATTGGAAGATCACATTGTTCTCCATTTTCCGATAGACTTTACTCTTTCAATTCAACTCATCCACAAGATCCTACAATGGATCCTAGATTAGCCCAACAATTGATGAAAAGATGTCCTCGTCCTTCTACCACTGATCCAATTGCTCCACTTGATGTTGATACTCCAAATAGGTTGGACAATAAGTACTATCTCAATTTGAAGAATAATAGAGGAGTGTTAACCTCGGATCAGACGCTATGGAACAGTCCATCAACGGCTAGGATGGCGAGGAGTAACGCGAATCATGGTGCAAATTGGGCTCATAAATTTGCAGATGCAATGGTGAAAATGGGATCCATAGAGGTTATGACTGGGATGCAAGGAGAGATTAGGAAGAACTGCAGGGTTGTGAATTAATCAAGTGATTTTTTTAAAATTTTTGGTTTGTTGATTTTTTAATTGTATCATCACTTTTTTTTTTTCATTTTCAATGTCAAGAACAAGTGTAACCGATTCTTTCCAATTGTAATTTAAATTTGTGTTTTTATTTTGTGACACCTTTTAAATGAGAAGTCACTTTTGAATATACTTTCAAGAAATTTCTTATGTTGCTTATATCGTTTATTCTTTCACCATCATACAGTCAATATTTTTACTTTTTAGTAAAGATACAATAAATAATATTTGATTATTAAGAAACAATAAACATTAATCTATAATGAATTTACTTTTACAATGAATTATTTAACAAAAATATATTACAATGAATCATGCATATACATTGTACTTTATATATAATAAATTTATTTTTATGTGAATTCAGTAAATATGATACATAAAATAGTAAGATATAATGATTTTGATGTGAAATTAACCTTTATTGAATATCATAACACCCCTTTAATTAATAAATATTAATTTATCGATTAAATAATAGAAACATTTCTAGAATATAATTTATAGTACTTATCAAATTTGATTTTTTCATTATAAATAGGATTACTCAATCACATATTTTCTCAAATATAATCTTGTGCATCTGTATCTCTATTGCACATATATATAAACCTATAAATGACTACTTATATCTACATGGATTCTTCGTCGTGGCCATGGCAATTAACAGAAATGGTTCTTGCAATTACAACGTCAACAAATTCGATGGAAATATCTGGGACTTTGCATGTGTATGTGGAGCTACCACAATCACCCCACCAAGAAAGGATTAATCCAACCATTGCCTAATATAATCATCATGTTACCCTTTTAATTATAGTATTTCATAATTAATCAGTTATATAGTTTCATCGTTGCTTTTTAATACACATCTATCTTTTTCATCCTTGTAGTATTTGTCCTATTATTGTGATGCAATCCAAAAGGAAGTAATTAAGTAGGTAAAATCTTTGAGTATTGGCTTGACTTTCATATTATAGGTCAATTAGAAGTTTTTTTTTTTTTTTTTTTTTTTTTTA
>JAJOOR010000664.1:0-68616 GCA_036250505.1 Solanum acaule
TTAGATTATTAGGATAACGACGTAGGGTAGTTGAATACTTAGACATTTATAAGGGCTTAATTTGCTTTCCAGCAACACAATGGTGAATTAATTGTGTGAACATATTATTGTTCACACCATATTACACTTAGTCTTCTAGTTGAAACATTCAGCAATTCACCAAACATTGTCATCACTTCAACATAAAGAAAAACAAAAAACTACATCAACATGTAGTGATGTTTAATTAATTGACCTAATCCACTTCAACTAGATTGATTTATAAATACAATTGTATGGTTTCATCTTTTGGAAAACTTGAATAAATTAGTCTTAGAAAAAAAAAGAAGCATTCAGAGTATGACCTAGTAATTCATGAAGAGATTGGATCATTAGCTAGTAAATTTTTCTTATTTGTTAAAATCTTGATGGATAGAATTACTTGATACATGTGATGGTGAGAGGTACTCTCTTTGTTTCTATTTACATGTCGTTTTTACTAAAAATAAATATTTTTTAATAATTGTTATTTTAGAAAATCAATATATAAATGCCATTATTTTTTCCTATTTTACCCTTGAAAGTTATTAGCCTTGAAAATATGCATTTAATTAACATAGAAAACAAAGTAATTAGTTAATGTTCATTGATCAAATTAAAATAAGGATACAGTGGTAAAATTACCTAGTTTGTTAAGAGGACTGAAATCTAAAATAATGATAACTAAATAAGAATAGGGTTGGAAACTTGACTTCAAGAAAATACTAAATAAGGATACAATTATAAAATTACCTAGTTTCTTAATGGGCATGCAACCTAAAATAATAATAACTAAATAAGAATGGAGGGTTGAAAATTTGACTTCAAGAAAACACTAAATAAGGATATAATGATAAAATCACCTAGTTTCTTAAGGAGCCTAAAACTTAAAATAACAGTAACTAAATAAGAACGGAGGGGTAATAGATATTTGTAAAAATCAGTCGAGATATGAATAAGCTGATTTGAATGTTATGATTATTAAAAAAAGAAAAGGGATGACTTGTATTAGATCTTGTATTAGATCTCAATTTTCAGGTCAATCTCCACTAACTAATGGAAGATGTCAAGCTATACGACGTCGGCTTTGATTTTGACTTCTCCAATATGACGGTTTGGCTTCTTGAATTGAAATCTTAAAAGGAGCCAATGTTTTTCTATTAAAAAAAATAAAATTTGTAATGACCAATTTGGAATAGACATATAGTCTTGTTCTTGTTCCCAGTGGCTAGTGCTTAATATATATTTTTTTTAAAACTAAAATAAAATAAAATTTAGTGCTTAATATCTACCACTAGGATAAAAATAAAAATAAAAATAAAAATAAAACTAGTGGTGCTTTGATCCCTTCCGCATGACTTTGTTAATTATGAATATGAGTTACGACCTTGGTTGAATTAGATTGTTTTAGTTTAAACTTTATATTTGACTTTAAGAATTTTATTAAATATATATAAATTATTAATTTAAAATTTAATTAAAATTTAAATAAATATATTTTTTAATTTTATAAACTTCTCATCTTGATTTCGCTTATGCAGTTAACTATGTTATCATTATATGCATGTAACTTGTAACTAATAATGGACAAGTAAACGTGATTATTTCTTTCCCTTCTCAAATTCTACACATTTACTTAATTTGGGATTCTTTCTCTTTTGAGTTACTAGATTTTAGATTAACAATTCGTATACATTAAATGATGGTGTATATTTTTTAAAAATAAAATTGAATTATTAATGCATTATGTCATGAAATTCATACTACTCTCTGCGTCTTTATTTACTTGTCAAATATTTTTTAATTTGATGTCCTTTTTGCTTGTCATTTTTAATAAATTAAGGAATGACAATTTGTTTTCCCTATTATACCTTCAATTTATTAACACTGAGTTAATGTCTTTGACATATGTAGTGAGTAACTATATTTTAGACCCTCTCAATTAATAAAGATGAAATGATAAACTCACTATACAATTGTTATTTTTTTAATAGGTGTGTCAAGTCGTAAAAATGGACGGAGGGAGTATATATTATACCGCCACGGGTGCCACATCTACATATACAAATGAACTCATAAACTAGTGATCTTGAGTTTAAATTCAAATCACTTTATTCAAAATATTTTACTTTTAAGTACCTAAATTTCATTTTCCAAGTCTAGTTATGTGTCAAATTGAAATAAGTAGTATAAATTCACATTAAATTCCATTAACATGCAAGTTTTGCATATCATGAAGGTGCATGAACACCAAAGCAAAGCAAGTGAAAGTTACTAAGTATATCCAAACAATTCAAATCATAGAGACCATCTACAATTGCTATATAAAATCTTGTCCTGCTTAATCAATAGAATATATTTTTTTCCCTTTAATAGGTACTGTAATAAATATTTAATGTTTTTGTTCTTGATAGCTAACTATACAAAAACATTTAGTACGTACTATTTATTTTCTATTTCCTAGTAAGAAAATACTATATTTGTAATATTGTAATTATGTTATGAAAAAATAAATTATCTTTGTAATAATCATATAATACAATTACTGGACCGTATAATTACAATAAATTCACTTACAAAATGCCTTTCGAAGGCAATTAGTTTTGAATTAAATAATTTACTAAAGTAGGTTGTACGATTCCCAAAGATAATGAATATTGATAATCGCTGATTATCCGCATTGAAATCTATTATTGGTAGTATTATTTATTTCATGAGAATAATTAGGCGATTTTATAAGTAGTGTAGTTAATTATATTATAGGTACAAGTAGATGGGCAGAAAAATATTGAAAACTAATATTTTCTTGTTCCCATTTATATTTTTAAACTCGATATCAAGTTAAATTAATTTAAATAAATTGAGACATAAAAAATAATACATAATCTATAGACAATAATGAACTGCTCTTCCAAATGCCGTCTTCCTAGTTCCTTCTGCTTGAAGCATCATCAATGAAGACCAATAAAAAGCAAAACGCACAACCATATGCCAAAAGAGGGAAAGAAACAAAAGACAAGAAATCAGATTTTGACGTAAAAAGAATAGTCAGTACTACTAGTCTACTATGCTTTTATAATATTTTCTTATCAGAAATATTTGGTGATGACACAAATATGAACCATATTGTTATCAACAACTAGAATAACAATGCATCTGAAACATCTTGAGTTTGAGCTCTGAGTATGAAAAACATTTTCGATAGAAAGTTTTTTCTTGAATGAGATCTAAAATAATCATGTTCTAATGCAGGTATCAAACATTGGATGTCTCTAATACAGATACCAAACATCAGATGTAAACATAGGTGCATCCAAGATTTTTGAAGGATGAGTGCACTATTACGAAGAGATGCATCTAAGTCCGAAGATATAAATTTGATTGGTTGACCTTTAAGTTCTTAATACTGAACTGCTAAATTTTAAAAATTATAGGTCCAACATATATAATACTACTAATTTTAAATTTTACTATACACAATTGATTAAATTATAAATTTCCAATGTAACACACTTAGAAATTTTGCAAGATTAAAGAAAAAAACAAAACAGAAATTAATTGAAACACCAAAAGTGTTACCGATAACCACTTGGAGAGGTGTTACTAAAAAAAAGACAGATATAAGATTTAGATTTTTATCCGCACTTAAAAATGTGCACCAATCATCATCATCCTATTATATGATATTTTGAACCTTATATTTTTTCAAAAATACAACACTACTAAATATGATCTAGAAAGAGGAGCATGGGTTCACGTAAACCCACAGAATCCCCTTTAGATACGCCCTGGATGAAAAATTTAAAATATAAAAGACAACAACAGTTACAAACCATGCCATCACATATTCGAATAAATAACATTCAAACAATTGTACAACTCAAATGATTCTATTATCAATATTATGATAAATCAAAATCTAATAATAGGAACCATGTAAAGTCTTTTCTATTCTTTATTCACGTTTTATGTAGCACTATCTAACGAACTATTTTTCAAAATTTGAACGTAAAAGAAATAATAATTTATGGGCGACGTCTTAATACTCGTACCCCAATACCTTTGAAATAAAAAAAAGATAGTAGTATAGTACTCCTATATGCTGTGAGATTTAGAGGCCGTCACGTTGGGGTTAATCATCGCATGACGCCACGTGGATAACTGGTAGTCGTGGATCCCACCGCTGACGTGGTAATTAAAATAAAAAGAGATTTATGATAGAGGGTTTAGACTTTAGATAGGGGAGAAATATTAGGGAGCGATTAGTGTATATTGATAGAGAGAGAAAGTAAAAGAGAGGAGGAGCAGATTTTAGAGCGAGAAACAAGGCGCGGAGAGGCCGTCCGAAATCAAGCACGCCGAGAGAGAGAGGAGAGAGAGAGAGAAAACTCTTTGCCATTTTTCTTCTTTCCTTCTTCGTCTTCGTCTTCGTCTTCGTTTTTTCTCCCTTTCTTCTAGGGCACAAAATATTCCTACTGTTTTCATTCCCAGAAAATATACATAACATATTCAAAGCAGCAACAAGAAAAACGAAGAACAAGCTAGATCACTATAATTACAAATTTATACACTAAACTAATCATTTTTACTTTTAATTTTGTTAATTAAATAGATCTTGCTGCTTTGAATCTCTAATTTTTAGTTCAATCAATTGATTGTTTATTATACCGATCACATTTTGTATGTGCGATTCCTGGAAATTATTGATTGAGCTAAGGAGATCTGTCTTACAAGGTTCCGGACCGGATCTGTGGGAGATATTTAATCTGCCGTTGGTAGCGTCTGATGATAGAGGTATTGCAGGTTTAAGAAATCCGTCGGGAAAACGATGAAATGGGCAACATTGCTTAAAGACTTCAAAGAAAAAGTCGGTCTCGCTGCTCAGTCTCCTTCTGCTGCATCATCTCCTTCATCTCCTACTTCCTCACCTTTTCGTGATAGCAATGCTTCTTTTCCCATACAAGACTTCACCTACTTCCCTTCAAGGTTTGACATCATTTCTTCAAAATAAATAAATAATAATATTCGTCTGAATTGTTTTTTTTTAGTTTTGTATTCGAGTTCCTGCTGCAATTCGTTATATCATTCCTTTTAATATTTTTGCCTAGTTCTGATTTGCCGTGCAATCCATGTGCTGAATTGGAGTTGTTTTTCAATAAGCTTTGCTCAATCAGATGCTAAATTTCATATGCACTCTGTTGAAATGAGCTCGTTAATTTTAACCTGTCAATGATCAGAATTATTTCCCATAGAATTTCATTTATACTGAGGATGGTAACCGTCTTAATTTTATAGCCAAGCCAGACCAGTTCGGATTGAGGTTTAGTTTTTGTTAAATAGTAAGCTTGTTTCAGTTCCTCCAGCAAAGGGTTCTGAGTGCCAAATGAAGCTGCAGTTCGGAAGCTGACTGTCTAGTTTGTGGGTCATGTTTAATCCTTCGGGGTGGCCTAGTGGTTTGGGCTTGGGACTTGAGGTCTCAAGTTCGAAACCCCTTGCCAGCGCAAGCAAGGGATTTGCGCAGTGCGGGTTACCTCTCCTGTGTGGTTTGCGAGATATTGCATAGGAGCAGGGGTTTTATCCCGTGCTCACCCAAAGGGTAGCGGCTACGAGTTTTCCTTATCATCAAAAAAACAAAAAGTTTGTGGGTCACGTTTTGCTTATCTTGTGCACTTTATCCTGCTTCCTATCCTTATGACACAAATGCAATTCGATGAACAAGTTTTCACTTGGATTTATTGATGAGTGATAAATGAGAACAGACTACATTTTTTTTAATCCTATCAAACTAACTACATCAAGTGCATGCAATTTGTGCACTCTTTAGTTCAATGATTTCCCCCCATCCAAATTGTGGAAATAATTGTTCTGTGGTTACTGATAAAGAAGGCTCAATGACTGTTGAACTCTTCTTGGATTTTGTTAGTTCTACGGTTTAGAAAGAGGCTACAAATCCTTTTTTTGTGAGCTTAACTGATCTATCCTTGTAAAGCTTGCATCTTCTTGATGCCTTGAAATGAATCTACTTACTTTATCAAAAAAAAAAAAAAAGACTGTTGAGGAGTCAATATTTTAATGGTCCATATCTTCTCTTTTCTTTAGAAATCATTTAAATCTGCAAGAGTGTCATAAAATATTAGAAAACTGCTTACCGAAGAGTGGAAATTAAGATGATATTGGTGTATGCTTTTTTTCTTCTCAAGTAAGGAAACAGTGTATGATTGATGATTTTACATGGAATTAGTTGTGCTGTTGACTTTTACCTCTGTTAACTGGAATACAAAAGATTTCCCCAAGAGCATTTTGTCACTGTTGCTTGCGAACTAATGGATATTAGTCTTAATTAACCAATAGGGAACCTATGTGGTAAGATTCCAGAGCTTGATGTAAAGACTAATGGAAAATTGAGAGGTATTGTCCTTACAACTTGAATCTGTAGGTGTCACTGGATTTCTATCTTCTTTATGGAGGTGATGGTGAATCAAATGATAGCAGGAACCTAGTGGATCTGTAAAATTAAATTATTGAACGTTATGGCCTGAAGTATGGGTATGATTATATGGGTTATTTTTGGAGAACATATGCTAAGTTTCAAGGGTTTTGTAGTTGAATGGTTCCGCACTTGTGTCTGTCCTTGAATAGTATTTTGTATATGAAGTAATAAATTGGACTTTTGTGGAGTGTTTGCCTGATCCTAGTTGCACTACTGAGTGAAAAACTGGTATAATTTCTATCCCAGATAGTTTTGCAAATGACAAAGCACGTTAGTCCTGTACTCCTATATTACTCCTATCTCCTTAGAGGTGAAATGATCTTTGCCGTAACCATCTTGTCACTATACTGTTACACCAATGACTTCATCTCATGTGTTTAACCTGTTGTAAGTTACTTCAATCATGTGTACTTTTTTTTCTTGAGATTGTACTATGATTTTTCAGGTTAACTTTAGGTGAATTTTCATATGACATAAGCGCTTGGTGAGTAATGTTTAAGGAGTTTTAGATCTAACTTTCCATTACGTTTTTTTTTTGTTCTGTTACTTAAAACAGTGACAAACATGAACTGGAGTTGGATTTTAAGAGATATTGGGAAGAATTCCGCTCCTCAAGCTCGGAAAAGGTTATTTTATATATATATATATATATATATGAAACAAAGTAATGCTTGCTTTATTCATCGAAGTTATTAATGGGTCATTTCTTTTCTTTGTTTCAGGAGAAGGAAAAGGCCTTAAATTTGACTGTTGATGTTTTCTGTAGATTAGTGAAGCAACAGGCAAATGTAGCACAGTTGATTACTATGTATGGAAATTGTAGTTATAGCTGTTTGTGCAATTTGTTTTTGACTTTCATTTTATACTCCATGCACCTGAATCTGTACGGCTGTCAACACTTCTTTCTCTCCCACACTGAAAAAAATAAATGAAAATTAAAGCTACCCATGGTTATGTTATTATTCAGTCTAACTCCGTCAAATGCACTGAGATACGGATGGTATTTTTATATGCTTTATTCTGTTGTCAGCATATGGTTCTTAACTGGTACTTTGTTCCTTTTTACAGGTTAGTAGAGACACACATATTTTCCTTTGTTGTTGGAAGAGCTTTTGTAACAGATATTGAAAAGTTGAAACTTAGTAGCAAAATAAGATCTTTGGAAGTTGAAAGAGTGTTAAATTTTTTCTCCGAAGTTACCAAGGTTGTTTACTTTTCTGTTTATATCTGAAATTCTTGTTTCCTTCTGAGCCCATTCCTAGTTTGTGTTATTTATCTATGGGTGTTTGTTTTGATTATATTAAGCAGGATGGCATCCGGCCTGGTGCAAGTCTGTTGTATGCAATAGAGGTCCTTGTCTCTGGTGTATGTCCTCTACCTGCCTGACTTCTTCATATTTTGATTACTCTCTTCGTTCATGCTAATTAATTTTCATAGTATTTAGACTTCAGGTAATTTGTTTCTTTAAATGTCACTGGCCTATGTCAATATCTTCATCAAATTGGCAGTCTTAAATATAGAAATAGACACACTTTTATCAAGGTAGTCAATTTGTTACTCAGTATTGCAGTCTAATTTAGTCGTATATGAATTGTGTTACTCGGACTCTTCAAAATCCTTCCGCACCCATATTGACACGACATGGGTGTGGGTGTGAGATCCACACTCGATTTGGTCAACTTACCTTGAGTGCTTTGACTACATATATGACCGAGAAGTATAGATTGATTGGGTATGTGTTTTAATTTTTGGATTTGTCAACAACAACATCCACAAATGGGATCTGGGGAGGGTAGGATCTAGGCAGAGTGGCAGACCTTATCCCTGCCTTTGCCAGATGAGTATGAGAATGTTTTGCTATTACATGAGATATTTTATGAATAAAATTTAAGGTGTTTATAAATAATTAAATATTTATTAGTTTTAGTTCAATAGCTTTAATTAATTGAGGTGTGTACTTTATATGTCGTAAGATACAATAATCTACACTCATGGGCGTGGCCTAGTGGTCAACGACACGGGTTATGAACCATGAGACAAGTTCAAATCCCAATAGAGACAAAAAAAATAGGTGTTTTTTCATCTGTCCTATCCTTGGTGGACAGAGTTACCTGATACCTGTTGTTGGTGGGAGGTGGTAGGTATCTCGTGGAATTAGTTGAGGTGCGTGAAAGCTAGTCCGGACACCATAGTTATAAAAATAATAATACATTAATTGGTCATATCCCATCACCTGTAGACGTACCCGAATCCTATGTGATGAAGAATCCGACCTTTAGATCCACACCCGAGTTTGAGCAACTTGGGGATGGAGTGCTGCTTAAGGTTCATGAGAGGATAGAGAAGAAACTTAGTTCTGTGATGTAAATCAAACTTTCCCAATTGTAACATATATATATGTATCTACAGCCTGTCGACAAACAATCTCTCCTTGATTCTGGAATCCTGTGCTGTCTCATTCATATTCTCAACTCTCTTCTTGGTCCTAATGAGGGATATCTGAGGCAAAAAGTTAGTAATGATGAGGAATTGATACTGACAGAGGAAAATCAGGATAACATGGAATCGAGCCGTCGGCTTGAGGTACCTTCCTTGAATGTTCTTTCTTCGTTATAACTTTTTAATTTCCGGTCTGTGCAGTTCAAAACAAACATTGTATTATGTTGTGAAGAGTTGTGATTTATTTGAGGATAATCAGAACTTCTTGAAGCAAAATTTCAACATTGTCACTTTATTTGCTTAATTGTACGAATTTTCAGAGGTTCAGATATTCTCATCCATGCAGGTTGAAGGAAGTGTGGTGCATATCATGAAGGCATTGGCCGCCCACCCTTCTGCTGCACAAAGTTTGATAGAAGACAACTCCCTCATGTTACTTTTTCAAATGGTTGCCAATGGTTCTTTAGTTGCTTTTTCTCAGTATAAGGAAGGCATCGTGCCACTGCATACCATTCAGTTACACAGACATGCTATGCAGGTAAAACTTATCCTGTAAAAGAGATTCACAATGCTGAAGCAGTGGGAGTAATTCCTTCTCAATTATATGATGAAATTTCAGTTCTTAATTCTCTTTCTGTTCTATATTGTTTACTCTCCAGATTCTTGGTCTTCTTCTGGGTAATGACAATGGTAGCACTGCCAAGTATATTCGGAAGCATCATTTGGTATGCCTTTCTAATTTGTTCTCTAGCTAATAGTGTGTTTAAATGGATTGCTGTAATCTGATAGAGTTATTTTTGTTACCTTTTGGTCCTTCACAAAAGTGGACATTTTTTTTCTTTGAGGATCTATGAATAAGGTTATTGGATAAGGCTTAATAATGTATCCTGCTTTCCTGTGCATAAGATCATTAGATTGATCTATACTATCTCTGAAGGCGGTACACAAATTTCATGAGCATTTACAAACTTTTTCCCAGACTCTAGGATTGCTGCTTCATAATTGATGTAATGCTGTTTAATTGATTTGTTGTTCAATATTTGTGGCGTACAAGAAATATGGAAAGACAATCCAAAATGAACCTCAGTGTGTTTTTTAAAACGGCAAAGGGTCAAATATACCCCTGTACTATAGGAAATAGTTCAAATATACCCCTCGTTATACTTTCGGTTCAAATATACCCCTACCATTATACTTTGGCACATATATACCACTAGTTTTAACGGAGGGACACATGTCATCTTAGGAATCAAATAATCCACCCCCAATTTTAAATACCCAATTCTTTTAAAACCCACCCATTTAACCCATTCCCTCCGTTGACCCGGTTTGAACCAAACCCATTTTCATATATAGTCATCTTCTTTAATTAAAATTTCTATAAAAATCAGTAATGATGCATTAGTCCAAAAGAAGTCCCATATGTTAAAGTGGGTGATAATGAAGTAACGAAACATTATCCAGAAGTGCAAGAGGAGTCCTTGAGAACAGTACAAGACTCGAAAAACTTTTCAAAATCAAAATAGTCTTCCTCCATAGAAGAACTGTCATCATAGTGCAGACATGCCTTTGCCAGAAGAGGGACATTTGTTAGAGAGATTGAACTTACTGCATGGGTGAAATTAAAGGATCTCAACTTGGGGAATTAATTTCTACTACATTTGAAAATTTTGAAAATTCCAACATCAACTTCTCATGGCAAAGAGATATTAAAGTTCTGAGCAATTCAAAGAGATTGTGACATTACATAGCTCCGAATAATTAATCTTATCAAATCCTTGAAAGTCCAATAGAGGATGTATTAAGCAATTATGAAGAATGTCGATTTTGTGGAGGTTTTAAAAGAGAAGATGACTACGAAAATTGGTTTGGTTCAAACTGGGTCAGCGAAGAAATTGGTTCAAACCGGGTCAGCGAAGGAAATAGGTTAAATGGGTGGATTTTAAAAGAATTGGGTATATAAAATCGGGGGTGGGTTATTTGATTCTTAAGTTGACATGTGTCCCTTTGTTAAAATTAGGGGTATATATGTGCCAAAGTATAACGGTAGGGGTATATTTGAACCGAAAGTATAACGAAGGGTATATTTGAACTATTTCCTATAGTACAGGGGTATATTTGACCCTTTGCCGTTTTTAAAATCTCGTTTGTGAATATGAAAAATAACAGTTCAATTGGATATCTCTTTTATTTATTTAGATTTGGGATTTGTTCTCTGTTGAATGGCTAATGCAGGCTATTTTCTCAAAATGTTGGATAAGAATTTGGTTCAACCATTTTAGATCTTTACATTGATGAGTATGTTCTGTTTCTCCGGAAGGGTTATTCCTCTCTTATGTGTGGATACATTCTAGTCTCTCCTCAAGGAGGCTTGGGTCCCGTTCAACAAATTTTCATTTTGAGAAGTCCTTTATTAGGATTTTTTTACCCTTAGGTGCTTGTCTCAATCATCATATGTAACCATCACATTTGGGAATCTTTTCTATACTTGTGTTCTCAAAGGAAAAAAATGCTTGTAGTGATAGCTTCTTGAGAAACTACTTTCTGAAGTCCTTTCTTGAGATTCAAGAAAAGCTATCCCAGCATTATGCTGAGGGCTTAATATCTGATAACAAGTGAGTTAATATTCAGAAGTCCTTGTATTGTCTGCATTTTTTTCAGAACGCATTGAAATACTCTTGTTTGGACTTGTCAAGAGATCTGAAACCTTTGGGTGCTTAATCTTTCTGTGGGGTTCGTGTCAGCATAATATGCACAATTTAGTAGTGCCATATCGCACACTTGGTTGATGTGGGTTTTAATTGAAGCATTGATGTCTAGGGCCTGATTGTAAGTTGGATGCATTAACTTGGATGTTGTATTGCAATGATTCAGGGTGAAGTCTCTTTTTCTTTTGTTCTTTCTGATTATAATAATTGAGGGGTCACTCTGAGCTTGTTCATCTTTCGAAATACTCATATACAATTTACATGAGCAATATGCCTCTTTTCATTCTTTTTGAGTCAGGTCATAGTTTCTTTTTCTTGGTGACTTGCTGAATATATTTTACCATTTGGAAAATGAATGTTGGAATATTGTGGAGAAGTTGGTGTATATGTCATTATATGTTTCATTGTTTACAGGGCTATTGTCATTTAGCACTGCACTCTTTGTACTCTGAAATTTGATATTCTTTGCATTTCTTTGCTGATGCTCATCATCTTTGATGCCCCAGATAAAAGTTCTTCTCTTGGCTGTTAAGGATTTTAACTCTGATTGTGGAGATTCTGCCTATACGATGAGCATTGTGGACTTGCTTCTTGAGTGTGTTGAATTGTCCTACAGGCCAGGTAACTCTCTTGCGTTTTCTTCTTGTGGCCAATGTCCTCATGTGATTATTGAAGGCTTGAAACTTTCTTTTAAACTGTTGGGCCATCGTTCTGCAGTCTGCAGACTATACTTTCAGAAAATAATCCGTTGGGTCCTTTATCCGTTCATAGCCTTATTTTTTTTGTCTCTGTTTGTTGCTGATTCTAGAAAACTTTGACTTGTAGAGGCTGGTGGGATCAGGCTTAGGGAGGATATCCACAATGCTCATGGTTATCAGTTCTTGGTTCAGTTTGCTTTAATTCTCGCAAAGGGTCAAGATCAGAATTCTCATTTTAAGTTCCTTCCTGATCAAGGAGTTACTTCGGATTATCCGCATTTGTCTAATCATGTGGGTAAAAGCGATTTGGAGGAAAAAGGAGAGGATGCTTTATCACAAGATGTGTCCCCTACACTCTCTAGGTTACTTGATGTACTTGTTAGTCTTGCTCAAACTGGCCCTACTGGTGCATCTGGCTTAAAAGCTTCAAAAGCTTCTCATGTTAAGCCTAGTGGGCATGGCAGAAGTCGTACGTCATCAGCTGACAGAATTGTTGATGATGTCTGGGATAAGGATATTGACAAAGTTAAAGACCTGGAAGCTGTTCAGATGTTGCAAGACATTTTTCTGAAGGCTGATAGCAGGACGCTGCAGGGTGAAGTACTCAACAGAATGTTCAAAATATTCTCAAGCCATCTTGACAATTACAAGCTTTGTCAGCAGTTACGGACCGTGCCTCTGTTGATCCTTAACATGGATGGTTTCCCACCATCCTTGCAAGAGATAATTTTGAAGATACTTGAATATGCAGTGACTGTTGTAAATTGCATACCTGAGCAAGAGTTACTTTCACTTTGTTGTTTGTTGCAGCAACCAATCACACCCGATTTGAAGCATACAATTTTGTCTTTCTTTGTAAAGCTTTTATCCTTCGATCAACAATACAAAAAAGTTCTAAGGGAAGTTGGTGTATTGGAGGTTCTGCTGGAGGATCTGAAACAACACAAGTTTCTTTGTGGTTCAGAGCAGCATGCTGATGACCCTAATCATTTTGAAAGGAAATCGGGTTCAAGCTCAAGCAGCTTTAAGAAACACTTGGACAATAAGAATGCTATACTTTCTTCACCCAAACTAGCAGAATCTGATTCAGGGAAATTCCTTCTTTTTGAAGTTGAAGGCACAGTAGGAGTTGCCTGGGACTGTATGGTCTCATTGTTGAAGAAAGCAGAAGTAAATCAAGCATCATTTCGATCAGCTAGTGGGGTGACTATTATACTCCCTCTCTTGGCATCTGACATTCATCGTCCAGGTGTCCTTAGGGTGTTGTCATGCTTAATTATTGAAGATGTGGCACAGGTAAAATCTGAAGTTTTTATTTTGTAATAATCACCAAAAATACTCCAAAAGTGCTCTTTTATTTTTTGTGCCTCGCATTTGATGAAATATTATTGTAAAATCTTTAGAGTTACTTTTCTTACAAATCCTAGTTCCGTAAGTTACTATTCTAAAAGCTACCAAACTTTCAACCCCCCCCTAAAATTGATGGATCTTACATACTTTGGTGCATATTGTTTGTATGATTTCTGAATATGTTCTTCCCTAGTTGATGGAGCGAACCGTACCATTGGTGAAATTTTAGATCAGGTTGCTAAGCATGAAATCTTTTGGAATATAAATTTCCTGCTGATTTACCCGTGTTTCTTGATTGTCAATATGCTTTTGCAAGTGTGAGGAGTCTGCAGACAGCTGGAAATTACTTGGATAAATAAAGATTGTTGAACTGTTAAGAGTCATTTGGTGTTGAGGTATATGGTATAATAATCCCAGGATAAATTGTAGGATTATTTTATCCCATGTATTGTTGGAGGTATTAGGTAGTCTTGGACTATTTTTCCCACCATTTTTGCCATAGTGTAGTCCTTGGACTATTTTTCCCACCATTTTTTCCATAGTTATCCCATATACATGGTGGAATAACTTATCCTTGGATAACTTATTCCGGGATTAATTATCTCGAGATAACTTGTTCCCAACCAAACGACCCCTTATAGTAACCAACAAGTTGCTTTGGTATTCTTGGAAGAACATGGTTCCTTCGAAAATAGCTGCTATCTCTTTAAGTTTTAGTTTATGGCAATCTACGTCTTCACCAGTTAGTTGCTAGTATTGTCCTCTTAGCTTTTAAATTCCTCCCTGTACTGTAACAATAGATTAAATTTGTGAGAAATATAGGAGAAAAATATTATTGAATTGTTGTTGTTTACATTATTAAAGAGAGACCCTATTTATAGACACTACAATAGACACCTTTTCCAACTAGGACACTGCAATACAATCCTTTTCTAAGTAGGACACTATATATTATTCCTATTACTATTGCTATTATTGTTTCTATTCTAAGTAGGATTGTATATACCTATTACTATTCTAATAGGATTGTATAAACCTATTCCTATTCTAACAAAATTCATAAGGCATGTATATCTGATACGTCTTTTGTTTGTCATATAAGTCGGATTGGTTCCCCTGCATATTTTCTGATCCTAGATTATGTCTTGTTTTGAATATTTGCTGCAAAAAAAGGTTGACGGTATCTGTTTTTGTCAGGCCCATCCGGAGGAGTTAGGAGCACTGGTTGACATTTCAAAAAGTGGGATGATTACAAGTGCTTTGGGAACTCATTACACACTTCATAATGATGCTAAGTGTGACACTTTTGGAGCTCTATGGCGCATCCTAGGAGTTAATAGTTCAGCTCAGAGGGTCTTTGGTGAAGCCACTGGGTTCTCTCTTTTGTTGACCACACTTCATGGTTTCCAAAGTGAAGGAGAACCCGCAAATCAGTCAAATTTGACAATTTACTTTAAAGTGTTCACATACTTGTTACGCCTAATGACAGCAGCTGTTTGTGATAACACTATTAACAGGACAAAGTTGCACGCAGTCGTATCTTCTCAGACATTCTATGACCTTCTGTCTGATTCTGGCTTGATAAGTGTTGATTGTGAACGACAAGTTGTACAGCTATTGTTGGAGCTTGCTCTTGAGATAGTGCTTCCTCCCTTCGTGATGTCTGAGGGTGCCACATTATCTAATGCCTCTGACGAGGAAACAACTGGATTTATTCTAGTTACCCCATCTGGAACTTTTGTCCCTGACATGGAACGTGTCTATAATGCTGGTGCTGTGAGGGTGCTCTTGCGTGCTTTGTTGCTGTTTACTCCGAAGTTGCAATTAGAGGTACTAAACCTTGTTGATAAGCTTGCTCGTGCTAGCGCCTACAACCAGGAAAACCTTACATCTGTAGGTAAGAAGAGATTTTACTTTCCGTCAATCTTTCAGTTCTAATCCCATATTAATAGTTGTTGATCATCAGGTTGCGTGGAACTTCTCCTTGAAACAATTTACCCCTTCCTATCGGGGTCATCGCCGATACTTTCTCACGCTTTGAATATCATCGAAGTTCTTGGGGCATACAGGTAATGTCACTCGACTGCTATTGACCAAGTCATAAAGATGTAAACTACTCTTGTGTTGGACACAGAGACGGGTTTTGGATAAGTGCAAATTAGTGTTAATATTAAATGAGTTTAATTTGTATATTTTATTTCTAAAATAGTCTCAAATTAACAAGGAATACTAAATTAATGACCATCAGACCTACGGTGTAAAGAACATACTCCATATATTTAATGTATCTCAACAGAAATTTTAATGATTATCAGACCAAAGGTTAATTAATGTACTTCTTTCTAAAAAAAGGTTAGTTAACGTACTTCATAGATACAGATAGTGGTATACTGGTATTGTTCATTCCTTTTGAATATAAAGACAATACAATATTCAAAATAGTACTCTCAATGAATACTTGAAGTAAGCAAGACACTAGATTTGGTGAAATCTAAACCCACATTGCAGCTGGGGGACAGTGTGGAAGGAGAGGTATAGCAGAAATTTTGAAAATATATCCAATCCATTCACAATGTTAAATGGAATTGCATTGTATCTCTATTTTTTTGGTGTAAACAGATAAAATTAGAGGCTTCTGATCAATTTCTAGAATTCCTAGGATCCTTGTAAGTATTACTTTTCTGCTTTTTGTTCTTTTCTAAAAAGGTCTCTGGCATATCCTTAAATGCTGAAGAATACAAAGTTACCATCAAAAAGAAAAACTTTAAGTATAATCCTTATGGCCAAGTCTAACCCAGTGTTATGCAATATGAAAGACTCGTTGGTTGAAATTTCTTCCATGCTATGTCAGCACCATCAGCATTGTTGAATTGGCCTGCATTGGTGGGATGTGAATTTCTTGGTCTCCTTACATGGTCTTAGGCAATCCTCACCTCATGAACTAGATTTTGGGGCTGAGTTAGGGTCAACTTCCATTTATTATCATGGTTTTCAGGCCTGACTCATCCCAGTGCTTGGTTCTCGGTTTTGGGCCCTCAAATTATGTTGTTCAAGCTCTACTTTGCAGACCTGGGCATGTTGAGTTGTCCCACATCCAGGGATGTGGATTTCTTGGTCTCCTTATATGGTCTTGGGAAATCCTCACCTCATCAGCTAGCTTTTGGGGTTGAGTTATTTCCAAGGTCATTTCTTATCTATTAATCTATCACCATGGCCATCCTTTTTTTTTAATCAAGTAAACGTATTTTCATTCATACACATGACAAGATGGCCGTATACAAGGGGTATACCAAAAGGTAAAGAATCAACAAAAAGATATGATACTCTACAAGTTCCACCCAGTCTAGCTTTCCATCCTTCCAAGTGTAGGGAGTCAGCGTCTTTTTTCTGTCTAGTAGAAAAACGGGGTGTTCCAAATGAATAAGCTGAGGTTCCGACTTTAAAAGCATTTCAGGAAGGAACTTACCTATTTTGTTTACGGACACTTTCTTTGTTTGTCCTTGAATTATGTAAATATCTTTTCTACCTAATGTGTTGTCCGTGCTTCCTATATTGCTGGCAACTGTTGTTTGCTTTAGTGTGCAGATACATAAACTAACAATAGTCATGATGGCAGGTTATCTGCATCTGAACTTCGAGTGCTCGTTAGATACATTCTGCAGATGCGACTAGCCACTTCAGGTCGTTATCTAGTTGATATGATGGAAAGGTTGATTCTTACAGAGGATATGGCCTCAGAAGATGTCTCCCTAGCACCGTTTGTCGAGATGAACATGAGCAAGGTTGGGAGTGCTTCAATCCAAGTGCCCTTAGGAGAAAGGTCTTGGCCACCTGCTGCTGGTTATTCTTTTGTTTGTTGGTTTCAGTTCCGAAATTTATTCAAGTCACAGGCAAAGGAGAATGATGCTTCTAAAATGGGATACACTAAAGGGCAAGGCGTAGGTGGGCAGCATCATGGGCCACATTCCCTGAGGATATTTTCTGTTGGAGCAGTAGACAATTCAAGCACTTTCTATGCCGAACTTCGTCTTCAGGAGGATGGTGTTCTCACCCTTGCAACTAGCAATTCTTCCTCTTTGTCATTTTCAGGATTAGAAATGGAGGAAGGGAGGTGGCATCACCTCGCTGTTGTGCATAGCAAACCAAATGCGCTGGCTGGCCTCTTTCAGTCTAGCTTTGCTTATGTTTACCTCAATGGAAAGTTAAGACACACTGGTCGATTAGGATATTCTCCTTCTCCAGCTGGCAAGTCGTTGCAGGTGATTGTTGGTACCCCGGTTGCTTGTGCACGAATTAGTGACTTGTCATGGAAGCTTAGATCTTGCTTTCTCTTTGAAGAAGTTCTTTCCCCTGGTTCAATCTGCTTTATGTATATTCTTGGAAGAGGGTATAGGGGTCTCTTCCAGGACACAGATTTGCTGCAATTTGTTCCTAATCAGGCCTGTGGTGGTGGCAGCATGGCAATTTTAGATTCTTTGGATGCTGACTTACCTCTGGCTTCCAACCCACAAAAGCCAGATAATGCAGGAAAGCCAGGGAGTGTGCAGTGTGATCGGAGTGGATTTGTTTGGGATTTGGACAAATTAGGGAATCTCTCCCTTCAACTTTCTGGTAAGAAGCTCATTTTTGCATTTGATGGGACAAGTACAGAGTTACTTCGAGCTTCTGGAACATTCTCTGTGCTCAATCTGGTTGATCCAATGTCAGCTGCCGCTTCTCCTATTGGAGGTGAGTAGATTAATTTTAATCTTTGTTTTTCTTGTTGCTGGTAAATATCTCAAATCAAAGTGAGAATTACAATTTATTTCAGCTGTTTTCTCTCTTTGATTTCCTAAATCCTGATTATCCACAGGTATACCACGCTTTGGACGACTAATTGGGGATGTCTATATTTGCAAGCATTGTGTTATCGGTGAGACAATCCGTCCCATTGGTGGCATGGCTGTCATTCTAGCTCTTGTAGAAGCAGCTGAAACGAGGGACATGCTGCACATGGCTTTGACATTACTTGCTTGTGCTCTTCATCAAAATCCACAGAATGTTAGAGACATGCAGCAATACAGGGGATACCATTTGCTTGCTCTCTTTTTGCACCGGCGAATGCCATTATTTGACATGCAATCACTTGAAATTTTTTTCCAGATTGCTGCATGTGAGGCTTCTTTCTCTGAACCAAAGAAGTTCTATAGTTCCCAGAAGACACTGCCACCTGTCACACCCGTCAATGAAGGAAGCATTGAAGACCTTACTCTATCCAAATTCCGGGAAGAATTTTCTTCAGTTGGATCTCATGGAGACATGGATGATTTTTCTGCACCTAAAGATTCCTTGAGTCAGATTTCTGAGCTTGAAAATGCTGAAATGCCAACCGAAACATCCAATTGCATTGTTCTTTCAAATGCTGATATGGTTGAGCATGTTTTATTGGACTGGACTGTTTGGGTAACTGCCCCAATTCCAATACAGATTGCTTTACTGGGCTTCCTTGAGCATCTGGTTTCAATGCATTGGTACAGGAATCATAATCTGACAATTCTGCGCAGAATTAACCTTGTTCAACATTTACTTGTAACTTTACAAAGAGGTGATGTGGAAGTACCGGTGCTAGAAAAATTAGTTGTATTGTTAGGTGTTATATTGGAAGATGGATTCTTACCCTCTGAACTGGAGCAAGTGGTTAGATTTGTGATAATGACATTTGATCCACCAGAGTTAACATCACGGCATCAAATAATGAGAGAATCTATGGGGAAGCATGTTATTGTAAGGAACATGTTGCTTGAGATGCTGATTGATCTGCAAGTGACAATAAAATCAGAGGATTTGCTAGAGCAGTGGCACAAAATTGTTTCATCAAAATTAATAACTTATTTTCTTGATGAAGCTGTACATCCTACAAGTATGAGGTGGGTCATGACTCTTCTTGGCGTGTGCCTTGTGTCTTCTCCAACATTTGCACTTAAATTTCGCTCCAGTGGAGGCTATCAAGGTTTGGCAAGAGTACTTCCGAGTTTCTATGACTCCCCTGATATATACTATATCCTGTTTTGTCTTATTTTTGGCAAGCCTGTATACCCAAGACTGCCTGAAGTTCGGATGCTAGACTTTCATGCCCTAATGCCAAGTGATGGCATTTATGGAGATCTGAAATTTACTGAGCTGTTGGAATCTGTGATTGCTATGGCAAAGGCAACTTTTGATAGGTTGTCTATGCAGGCAATGCTTGCCCATCAAACTGGCAACCTTTCCCAGATCAGTGCTGGAGTTGTAGCAGAGCTGGCAGAAGACAATACTGACATAGCTGGAGAGCTTCAGGGTGAAGCTCTTATGCACAAAACTTATGCGGCACGGCTGATGGGTGGCGAGGCTTCAGCACCTGCTGCTGCTACCGCTGTCCTTAGGTTCATGGTTGATCTTGCAAAAATGTGTCTATCTTTCTCAGCTGTTTGCCGAAGAGCAGATTTTCTTGAAAGTTGCATCGACCTTTATTTTTCTTGTGTCAGGTTCATTCGAAATTTCCTTCCCGTATGCTTATAGTTATTTTATATTTGACTATATTGAAGGTATTCTTTGCTTGCTTTTCATTTTTTTGCTGTTCTCTGACATGTAGGGCTGCACAAGCTGTGAAAATGGCTAAAAAACTTTCTGTAACAGTGGAAGAGAAGAACTTAAATGATGGTGATGAAACTAGTAGCTCCCAAAATACTTTCTCTAGTTTGCCTCATGAACAAGAACAGTCAGCCAAGACCTCTATAAGTATGGGAAGCTTTCCTCAGGGACAGACTAGTACAAGTTCTGAAGATATGCCGGTGATGTCGAACAATGTAGGTCCAACAGATGTTGATGTTACTTCATCCCAGCCAGGTTATGTCAAAGCAGTACAGGAAGAAGCACAAGCCACTGCAGCAATAGACAATGATGTTGTTGACCATGCTTCTGCTGTCACATCCAGCAGCAAACATCTTAGCTTCCGCGATGTGAAACTCACAGTAGATCCCGTCCAGCAAACTGATTCACTGAGTTCAGCATCCTTTAACATGTTTGAATCTCCTATATTGTCGGAGAGATCCTACTCCCAAATGGCGCAAACCCCATCCACGTCTCCAGTGGTGACTTCTTGGATGGGAGGTGAATCAAAAGTCAACCTAGCATCAACACCCCTGATGGAGTCTGCTGCATCTATCAGTGAATTGGATTCTTCTCCTGAGATGAAATCCGCTTCTCAAGGACAATCTGCTGCAAACACAATGTTTATGATTGGTTCAAATTTGCTTCTTGAGGTGGATGACTGTGGGTATGGTGGAGGGCCATGCTCTGCTGGAGCTACAGCTGTTCTTGATTTTATGGCGGAAGTTTTATCTGGTTTGGTAACTGAACAAGTGAAGTCGGTACCTGTCATCGAGGGTATTTTGGAGAGTGCTCCATTGTATGTTGATGCTGAATCTGTTTTGGTATTTCAGGGACTGTGCCTCACTAGATTACTGAATTTCCTCGAAAGGCGTCTTTTGCGGGATGATGAGGAAGATGAGAAAAAGTTGGATAAGGGTCGTTGGTCTCTTAACTTGGAAGCATTATGCTGGCTGATAGTAGATAGAGTTTATATGGGTGCTTTTCCTCGGCCTGCTGGTGTACTGAAGACTCTGGAGTTCTTGTTATCTATGCTACAGTTGGCTAATAAGGATGGGCGCGTTGAAGAAGCTGCTCCAACTGGGAAAGGAATCCTGTCCATTGGTAGAGGAAGTAGACAACTCGATGCTTATGTACAAGCGATTCTGAAGAACACCAACAAAATGATTTTATTCTCTTTCCTCCCATTGTTCTTGATAACCATCGGAGAAGATGAACTACTTTCTTCTTTAGGTTTGCAAGTGGAGCCAAAGAAAAGAGTACACTTGAACCCATCCTCGGAGGATAGTGGAATTGATGTTTGCACGGTGTTACAGTTGCTAGTCGCTAATAGAAGGATAATATTTTGTCCCAGCAACATTGACACTGATTTAAATTGCTGTCTTTGCATAAATCTAATTTCTCTTCTTCGCGATCATAGGCGTCATGCACAGAACATGGCTATTGATATTCTCAAGTATCTGCTAGTACACCGAAGGGCTGCACTTGAAGATTTTCTTGTCTCCAAACCAAATCAAGGACCTCCTTTGGATGTTCTTCATGGTGGTTTTGACAAGCTCTTAACTGGAAACTTACCTGCATTTTTTGAATGGCTTCATAGTTCTGAACAAGAAGTTAATAGAGTGTTGGAACAGTGCGCTGCCATTATGTGGGTTCAGTTTATTACTGGGTCAGCTAAGTTTCCTGGGGTGAGGATTAAAGGCATGGATGGTCGACGTAAGAGAGAAATGGGGAGGAAACTAAAGGAGATCTCAAAGTTGGATGGAAGACATTGGGAGCAGATAAATGAACGAAGAATTGCTCTTGAGTTGGTTCGCGATGCAGTGGCTACTGAACTAAGAGTTATTCGCCAGGATAAGTATGGGTGGGTGCTACATGCAGAGAGTGAGTGGCAGACTCATCTACAACAACTTGTCCATGAGCGAGGAATCTTCCCATTGAATAAGTCCTCTCATAGTGAAGAATCTGAGTGGCAGCTTTGCCCCATTGAAGGTCCATATAGGATGCGGAAGAAGCTCGAGCGTTGCAAATTAACAATTGACACTATCCAAAATGTTCTGACTGGACAATTTGAGTTAGGAAGGCTAGAACTTTCAAAGGAGAGGACTGAGAATGAAAATGCCTCTGATGGTGAGTCTGATATTTTTTTCAATCTCATGAGTGAAAATCCACAACAGGACTCTTTCAGTAGTGAACTTTATGATGGATCAACTTTCAAAGACTCGGATGATGTTAGAGATGCAGCTTCTAGTAGAGCTGGATGGAATGATGACCATGATAGTAGCATTAATGAAACGAGTCTCAGCTCTGCTCTTGAACTTGGACCCAAGTCGAGTAGTGCTTCCATTCATAAAGCTGAGAGTGTTCAACGGAAGTCGGAACTAGGATCTCCCAGACAATCTTCTTCTCTAAAAGCTGATGAAACAAGAATGGCGGAGGACAAACCGGAGAAGGAACTAAGTGATAATGGTGAATACTTGATTAGACCTCATTTGGAACCTTCTGAGAGAATAAAGTACAAATATAACTGTGAGAGAGTGGTTGGTCTTGATAAACATGATGGTATATTTCTGATTGGAGAATTATCATTGTACATCATTGAGAATTTTTACATCGATGACTCTGGGTGCATATGTGAAAAAGAATGCGAAGATGATCTATCTATCATCGATCAGGCTTTAGGTGTAAAAAAGGATTTTTCGTGTAGCATGGACTCCCACTCAAAGTCAAGTTCTTCCTGGGCTGTAACAACAAAGGCCTATGTTGGGGGACGGGCATGGGCATATAATGGTGGCGCATGGGGAAAGGAAAAGGTTTGTACTAGTAGTAATGTGCCCCATCTTTGGCATATGTGGAAGCTTGATAGTGTTCATGAGATTCTAAAGCGTGATTATCAACTTCGGCCTGTTGCCATTGAGATCTTTAGCATGGATGGCTGCAATGATCTTCTGGTTTTCCACAAAAAGGAGAGAGAAGAGGTTTTCAAGAATTTGGTGGCCATGAATCTTCCCAGGAACACCATGTATGTTTTACTCTAATTTGCTCAAGTCTTTTGCTTCTCTCATCTAGCAATTGAATTGTTGGTTCCACTCTATTTTTATCTACTTTTCAATAAGGTCACCAAAGATTAATTATACATAGCTGCAAACCAACATGGCTCCTTTCTAGAATGCTATGATGGTATTACTTATAGTGTTGTGGCTGGTTTCCTACGGATTAGGTGTACCAGTTTGTTTGTTATTTTTGGGATTAAAGAACACAGGGTAAAATCAACTGACTTTGTGCTTAATTGAGTAATACTTTTGCTTTAATCGATCTTCATAAATCTTTTTCTTTGTTGTCTTCTAAGGAAGTCATTGCCTATTTTACAGGTTGGACACGACAATATCAGGGTCCGTAAAACCAGATAGCAATGAAGGGAGCCGTCTTTTCAAGGTTATGGCAAACTCATTTTCTAAGAGATGGCAAAATGGTGAAATTAGCAATTTCCAGTACCTCATGCACCTCAACACGCTCGCCGGGCGTGGTTATAGTGATCTCACCCAGTATCCTGTGTTCCCCTGGATTTTAGCAGATTATGAGAGTGAGAATCTGAATTTCTCAGATCCCCAAACTTTCCGGAATCTTGATAAACCAATGGGCTGTCAAACAGCGGAAGGTGAAGAGGAATTCAGAAAAAGGTTGGTGCTTTACCACTCAATTAGAAATACTATTGAGTTCACATTTTATTGGAACCATTTGCCCTTCTTGATCATTTAACTTCTCCGTGATTGTTATATTTTATGTTTGTCATGTTTCAGATATGAGAGCTGGGATGATCCTGAGGTTCCCAAATTCCATTATGGTTCTCACTACTCTAGTGCTGGAATTGTCCTATTCTACCTCATACGCCTTCCCCCCTTCAGTGTTGAAAATCAGAAGCTGCAGGGTGGTCAATTTGATCATGCTGATCGTCTTTTCAATAATATAAAGGACACCTGGCTGAGTGCTGCAGGTAAAGGCAATACATCAGATGTTAAAGAATTAATTCCAGAGTTCTTTTATATGCCAGAGTTCCTGGAGAATATGTTCGATCTTGACCTTGGAGAGAAACAGTCTGGAGAGAAGGTTTGTCTTGCTTCTCTGTATTCTTTTTAGATATTCCTCTTTTTGTGAGAAGTAACTTGTCTAAATAGAACAACTTCCATGTTAATCCTGATAAGTCTCCTAATAGTGTATGGTTCTTCACCAGGTTGGCGATGTTGTATTGCCTCCATGGGCTAAAGGTAGTGTTCGAGAGTTTATTAAAAAGCATAGAGAAGCGCTGGAATCTGATTATGTTTCAGAGAATCTGCATCACTGGATAGACCTAATCTTTGGCTACAAACAGAGAGGGAAAGTAAGTGTTTAGATGTTCTCTTCTTCTGTCATTGCATCTCGATTACATCATAATGTGAATATGAGATTCTTTCTATGTTTTTTTTCAACCAAGTAATACATTTTTATTAATGAAGGGCAACAAACGCCCATAAACAAGAAGTTAACCCAAAATGTAGGAAACTTCACAAAAACATATGATTCTCTACAAACTATATCCAATCTTGTACACTTAGGAACCTCATAGGTGCACCAAAGTGAGTTAAGGAATAAGAGGTTGCTCCTCAAATGATTAAAATCATTTTCTGTTCCATCAAAAACTTTCCTATTTCTCTCCCCATACAGTCCACATAGGTTCCTTCTATGTTTTACTTGTTAGATCTGAAGTTTAATTGGCATTGTGTTTTATGCAAGCACTAAACAACATATTGCCTGGAATACTGATCAATTCTTTCACTGTCAATTATTCGTCTTTCGTTAAGTCGTTGCTTTTCCTGGATAAATTACCGCATTCTTTTTACCATTTCTCACATGATTTGTTAGAATTTGAGAGTCAAAATTATTTTACCCCTTCTGATATGGCTCTCTCTCTTCTTGAATAGAAAAATAAACTGTAAATGTTGTGTTGTTGTCAGGCAGCTGAAGAAGCAGTTAATGTCTTCTATCACTACACTTATGAAGGCAGTGTTGACATTGACTCGGTTAGTGATCCAGCAATGAAAGCCTCAATTCTTGCTCAAATTAATCACTTTGGGCAAACACCAAAACAACTATTCCTCAAACCCCATGCCAAGAGGCGAACTAATCGGAAGCTTCCTCCTCACCCTTTGAAGTACTCTCAACATCTTGTTCCGCACGAGATTCGTAAAACCTCATCTTCTATATCTCAGATTGTCACATCCGGTGACAAAATTCTAGTGGCAGGGGCAAATACCTTGCTGAAACCTAGAACATTCATTAAATATGTTGCCTGGGGTTTTCCTGACCGCAGTTTGAGATTTATTAGCTATGATCAAGATAGGCTGCTCTCCACTCATGAGAATCTTCATGGAGGGAACCAGATACAGTGTGCCAGTGCTAGTCATGATGGCCACATTCTAGTTACAGGGGCTGACGAGGGATTGGTTTGTGTTTGGAGGATTGGTAAAGAGGCACCCCGTTCTGTAAGGCGCTTGCAGTTGGAGAAGACTCTCTGTGCTCATACAGGCAAAATCACATGCCTACAAGTTAGTCAGCCGTACATGATGATTGTGAGTGGATCGGATGACTGCACTGTTATCTTGTGGGACCTTAGCTCCATGGTTTTTGTTAGGCAGCTTCCTGAGTTACCCGCTCCTGTTTCAGCAATTTATGTGAATGATCTGACTGGAGAAATTATTACTGCTGCTGGTGTAATGCTTGCTGTTTGGAGCATCAATGGGGATTGCCTTGCTGTCATCAACACATCACAGCTTCCGTCGGACTTCATCCTTTCACTTGCTGGTTGCACATTCTCTGATTGGCTGCAAACTAACTGGTATATTTCAGGCCACCAGAGTGGAGCCATTAAAATTTGGAGAATGGTGCATTGCTCTTGCGAGGACAGTGGCCAAAGCAAATCAAGTGGGAATCCTACTGGAGGGTTAGGACTCGGGGGTAGTGTACCAGAGTACAGGCTGATCCTTCACAAGGTACTAAAGTTTCATAAGCATCCTGTAACTGCCCTCCACCTTACTAGTGATCTGAAACAGTTGTTGAGTGGAGATTCTGGAGGACATTTGCTTTCGTGGACACTCTCTGAAGAGGGCATGAAAAGCATGATTAGTCGGGGGTGATTCTGGGATTAGCAATGTGTGTTTGTATTCTAAAAATATACTTGGCTTCTTAGGGGGAATTAAAGGACAACCTGAATGGTTTCAATCCACTCAGGGAGCAACATGAATTCGTGTGCACGTTGCACAGTAACCGCTGATAAGATTGCTGACTTGGAACAGATCCAAGGAATCAGAAGGATCTGTGTATTGGCACTTCCTGGAAGACATGAAACATATGATCTTTCTTGAGCAAGTGCCTAGTGGCTCCAGATGTAGGACTCGGGAACAAGTTGGTTGCATATGTTGTTGTCGATTATTGTAGAGGGATTTTGGGTATTGGGATGGGAGATTGGTGGGTCTCTTGAAGCTGTTGTACATAGGACGGTAATTGACAGTGTATACTGAGGTTGTAAATGTGCAAGTTTTTGCCAGGAACATCATGTTGGCTGTAGTTTGATCCAGCTAACTTTAGGGGCAGATGTAGCAGTTCGTTTTGGCTTCACTTCATTTAAATGATTGCAAGGGGAAGTTGCAGGCCTGTTTTTGCTTTGTAAAAAAATATATTCTCCCAGGTTATTTATTAAGATTGAATTGGGGTCATATGCTCCTTGGTTTTCCTGTTAGAAAGGCAGTTGCTTGCTGTTTTTTTTCTTCCTCTTTTCCTTTTATTATTCTTGGTTGGTCTCTAGCATTTAGTCCAAATCCGCATGTCTCAATGGTAGCTCAAATGCCATAGTTATTTTGAACTTACAAATGCTTGTACAGTTATTTCTGCATCAGATTGTCCATTACGAAGTAAATATTAGACAGATAAGTTAATGGAGAACGATAGTGATTTCTCATTACTAATCCCTTTACTAGTGTTTGATGTTCATGTTTCTGGTATGCAATGTGATTTCGTTATTTGTTTCCAAGAATGGTATTGTTTTCAAATGCACACATAAGTATACGCAAATATCCTTCCACAAAGACTTGCGATAAACTATTGACCTTAATACTAAATTGTGATAAAAATAAAAATACTTAAATCACTTTAAAATAGATCGAGAGTAGAAAAGAAGAATAGATCTTTTAATATCTTTAAATTTTGTAAAAAATTCCGTTACCGGGAATCGAACCGGGGTCTCCTGGGTGAAAGCCAGATATCCTAACCGCTGGACGATAACGGATGTGTTGATAGGAATCCTTTCTTTAATTATAGATAGATGATCAAACTAAACATTGGATTAAAGTGCAACGTAACAAATAAAACAAACCAAAATAAAGGGATTAGAATGTATTAAATTAACCTTTTAGCAACACTACTTCCTCGATCCATTTTCGTCTTGAAAAAATGTCATTTACTAAAATTAAAAATAATTTTGTTTTTAGTTAAATAATTTACCGTCACACAAATATGAATTGTTTTAGATACAAATTTCATAAATTTTCATCTTTGTTTTTTATTTTCATTATTATTTTTAATAACTATCTTAGTATGTTGTTTATTGTGTTTTGATTATTGATTTTATTGTTGTTTTAACTTCTATTTGGTAGTCTTTGCATGGTTTCCTTTACTCTTTGTTATGTACCTAATTTATGTTTCCTTTTTTTTCCCCGGATTTGAGTCGATGGTCTTTCAAAAACAACTTAACTTCCACAGTATTGGTAAGGTTTATGTACCTTCCTCACACTTTACTTGTTAAATTTTACTGAATATGCTATTGTTATTATTTTTAAATCCCAAGATAACCCGTAACCGCTATAACCTTTGCCTTCGCGTGAGTACTCTGTGGTAAACACTTTGTGCTGTGTAATAGCATGTAAACCACACCGAAAACGTAAACCGCATTAGACAAGCCATATGCGACTAACTCGACTTAAGAGATATTGAGAAGATATGCATGCTTTGATCAAGATCTTTGGGGATGATTTTGTACTCCAGTTCGATGGAGGAACTGTAGGATCATCCGAGTGGAGAATCACCTTTCAAACCAACTGAGTTTAGGATAAAAATATACTATTTGTTATAAAATAAAATATGTGTAGTAAAATAAAATGATAAGAAGAAAAGGAGAGAAGAGACGCACACAATATAGTAGTAGTGGTTTTTCTTTATTATTGAATGTTTTTCTTTTCACTTACTCTTGTCTTATATACTTGGTCACCAAGTATAATATATGGATATCTATTTGCCACGTAAATAATTGACCATCAAGTATAATATATGAATGGTTAAATTACAACACATTATATGTTGTGTGTATATTCATCTACACACAATACATATTGTGCGTACATATATGTTAGAACCAAAATATATTGTATGTACAGCCTTTATGTTACAACACAAAGTATACTTATGAGTTATGTGAACATCCATTTTACAACACTATTGTTATTATTGTTACAAAATATTTTATATTTTTCTTAAATATCCTGCAGTGAAAGAGTAGCATTATTCAAACTACTAAAGAGTATTTTGATTCTTGGAATTTTCTTATGCAACAATATGGCTGCCAATGCGATATTCCAAAACATGTCTTCGTTTTCCTCATCACCACCTACTTTAGCAACGAATTCTCAGAAAGTTCCAACATTCAAAATCTCACCCAATTCTCAAAAACCCGCCATTATCCATTATCTCAAACAAATTTGCCGGCAAGACAACATCAAAGAATCAGTTTTTACCCTCTCTAATTTAATTGAGACTTGTGCATTTGAAAAAGCTTTACTACAAGGTCAACAAATCCATGCCCATGTCCTAAAATTGGGTTTATCGGGTGATGATTCAGTTTTCTTGAACACCAAGATTGTTTTCATGTATGGTAAGTGTGGGTCAATTGGTGATGCCCAGAAGGTGTTTGATAGAATGACTGAAAGAACTGTCTTTACTTGGAATGCTATGATTGGTGCTTGTGTTGTAAATGGGGTGCCTATTAGAGCAATTGAGTTGTATGGGGACATGCGTTTCTTGGGTGTTGCGACAGATGCTCACACTCTTTCTAGTACATTGAAGGCAACTAGTCAGCTTGAAATTTTGTACTGTGGAAGTGAAATACATGGCATCGCGATAAAACTTGGTCTTATTTCTAATGTTTTTGTGGTGAACTCACTGGTGACTATGTATACTAAGTGCAATGATATCAGGGCAGCATCATTGTTGTTTACTGGAATGAGTGAAAAAGAGGACACTGTTTCATGGAATTCTATGATTTCTGCTTATACTATAAATGGGATGAATCGGGAAGCTTTAAATCTCTTCATTGAAATGCTGAATGCCAGTGTTGAACCTACCACGTATACATTTGTTGCTGCGATTCAAGCATGTGAGGAGACAAATTTTGGAAAATTTGGGATTGAGATTCATGCTGTTGTTCTGAAATTGGGTTATTCTTTTGATACATATGTTGCGAATGCTTTGTTAATGATGTACATTAAAAACAATAGATTAGATGAAGCTGCTAAAATATTCTTCCATATGCAAGAAAAGGACAACATTTCTTGGAATTCCATGATATCAGGTTATGTACAGAACGGACTTTATGATGAAGCGATTAATTTGTTTCATGAGATGAAGAATGCAGGTCAGAAACCTGACCACGTCTCACTTATGTGTATGCTTGTCGCATCTGGAAGACAGGGAAATTTGTTAAATGGGATGGAAATTCATGCCTTTTCACTGCGAAATGGTTTGGATAGTGATTTGCAGGTTGGCAATACTCTTGTAGATATGTATGCCAAGTGTGGTAAATTAGATTACATGGACACTGTCTTTGGTAGGATGCTGCATAGAGATAGTGTCTCTTGGACTACAATTATTGCTGCTTATGCTCAGAATAATTTTCCCTGGAAGGCCGTGCAATTATTTCGCAAGGTACAGGCAGAAGGAAGCCATGTTGATGCCCTTATGATTGGAAGTGTCCTCCTTGCTTGTACTGAGTTGAGGTGCAACTTACTTGCAAAAGAAATCCACTGCTACGTGATTAAAAGAGGAATATATGATCCTTTTATGCAGAAAACTCTTGTGAGTGTTTATGGAGATTGTGGGAACGTGGACTATGCAAATAGTATTTTTAGGTTGAGTGAAGTTAAAGATGTCGTGTCCTTTACAAGCATGATGTGCAGTTATGTTCAAAATGGACTTGCAAATGAGGCTCTTGGTCTCATGCTCTGTATGAATGAAATGCGAATCGAGGCAGATTTTGTTGCAGTCCTAAGCATGCTCACTGCTGCTGCTGATCTATCTTCCTTAAGGAAAGGAAAAGAGATTCATGGATTTTTGGTTGGAAAAGGCCTCCTTCTGCAAGATTCCATTAGAAGCTCTCTAATAGATATGTATGCCAGCTGTGGGACTCTGGAGAACTCATATAAGGTGTTTAATTATTTAAAGAGCAAAGATCCAGTTTGTTGGACGAGCATGATAAATGCTTGTGGATTACATGGTTGTGGTAGGAAAGCAATTGATATATTCACGAGGATGGAGAAGGAAAATATTCACCCAGATCACATAACCTTCTTGGCTGTTCTTCGTGCATGTAGCCATGCGGCGCTAATAGAAGATGGCAAAAGAATTTTCAAGATAATGCAAAGCAAGTACACATTGGAGCCTTGGCCAGAACACTATGCTTGTTTTGTTGATTTGCTTGGACGTGCAAATCATTTGGAAGAGGCATTCCAAATTGTAAAAACAATGAACTTAGAGGATATACCTGCCGTCTGGTGTGCTCTCCTTGGTGCTTGTCAGGTATATGCCAATAAAGAGTTAGGAGAAATTGCTGCGATGAAGCTTCTTGAACTAGAGCCCAAGAATCCAGGAAATTATGTTCTTGTATCTAATGTGTATGCTGCAACTAATAGATGGGATGATGTGGAAGAAGTCAGAGTTACAATGAAAGGAAAAGGGCTGAAGAAAGATCCTGCATGTAGCTGGATAGAGGTAGGAGATAAGGTTCATACATTTGTTGCTCAAGATAAGTCGCACCCAGAGTGTGATAAGATTTATGAAAAATTAGCTCATCTCACTGAGAAATTGGAGAAGGAAGCAGGTTATGTGGCTCAAACCAAATATGTTTTGCACAAGGTGGAGGAGAAAGAAAAAGTTAAGTTGCTTAAAGGACACAGTGAAAGACTAGCTATTGCATATAGTTTACTTGCTAGTACTGATAGAAACCCCATTCGAATCACAAAAAATCTCCGCGTCTGTAGTGATTGCCATACTTTCAGTAAGCTAGCTTCAAAGTACCTAGAGCGAGAAATTATAGTTAGAGATGCCAAAAGATTTCACCATTTCAGGGATGGGATATGTTCCTGTGGAGATTTCTGGTGAAACTAGTAGTTGGTTATTCTATTAAGAACTTCATGGTGATAACTAACTCTGCTGCTTGGTGAGGGTGGAGGATATTTTTCCATATGGTGCGGTATGGATATCAAAGGTGCCGAGGAAGGTGTGCTTCACGTGGTTAGCTACTAGAGGGGTGATTTTGATGGCAGATAACCTTAGAAAGTGAAAGGCTGTCTACATGAGCTGGTGTTTCCTATGTAAGGAAACTGGTGAGGACATGGATCATATTCTGTTATATTGCAAATTAGCCACGAGGTTATGGGAGGATATGTTTACATGGTTTGGTGTCACTTAGGTAATGCCAAGACCCATGTAGGAGTTGATGTACAGTTGGAAGAGTGGAGCTAGGAGAAGAAGGCACAAGGCATGCAATGTCACTCCTCTAGCTCTAATGTGGGTCATATTTGGAAAGAGAGAAATAGGAGAGTTTTTGAAGGGGTGGAGATGAGCTTTGCTCAATTGAGGAGTAGTCTCCGATCCCTTATTTTCTTTTAGTGCACCCATGTAGTTCCTGATTGTATAGAGGATTAGGTGTCTTTTGGAGAGAACCATATTTTGTAGGTCTCTCCTTTTTTTTGGTATATCTCTTGTATACGGCCAAGTTGGCCTTGTTATTATCAATGAAAAACTTACTTGATAAAAAAGAAGACATACTCGGCATATTTTTCAATAAGAGATGTTAATTCTTGACATCCCCTCTTGCAGTGAGCATATTAGTTCAGAGAATTTGGAGGTGGTTGGATTCTTTGGCAACTCTGAGGAGCTCATGAGGTCTACAACAATCAAAACTCCTCTTTCTAAATAAAGGTGTGTTGTTCATATGAATATTCCATGTCAATCTGTAGGAAGCCAACTTTTTAATTGCTGAGAATCCAGAGATTGGCGAAATTTTCCATGGAGATTTAGATCAATTGTCCTGCTTGTGCTTCCAGTTAGAACTTGCTTCAGATCAACGTACAGCAAAACATCCTCTTTATTGCTGCTCTTGGCACTTTATACATCCAAATCAGAGTCAGGTTGAAAAGGTGAGAATGAACTCAAAACAATTGCAAACTATAATAACTGTTGTTTGAGTGTCAGAGTTCTCCAACTTGTCCACTCATTAGACTATCAGCATTGGAATTTATTGCTCATGGCATAAAGACTATAATCTAAGTTCAAGAGCCAACAATACGAAAATGTTCAGGAAATGGGAAAAGTTAAATTGCATTAAAGATTAATTTATTGACTAAAAGCAACTGATGCTGGAATATGGTGTACTTGGATCAAGTTGATCTCATACGTGACGTGAAATATTGTGAAAGAACAGTTTTCCACGTTATCAGAAATGATAGAGTAATACAGTTTAATCTAAAGAAATTTCATGAACCACTCACTACTGTATGATGGCCAGCGAGCCAATGTTTTCCATTTGCATCGTCATGTTTTATTAATTCAGTATGATTCGATTGATATGTTATCTGGTTTGAGATACATTCTCTTGTTACCGTAATGATTTTCATATTCAGTGGATTATATCTAATCTTCCATTTCTGCATCAGAATGTGATATCATAACCTGTTTTTACTTATATAAGTCAAATGGTAGAACAGATTCTGCTGATATTGAGATTGAATAACTACCAAATTGCTTAATGAGATTTCAGTTTGCAGGTTCAGCGCTTTTGTTAAAGTGCAATATCAGCAACCAATCATGTAGCTGGATTTGGTTCCTTCCTAGGGGCGGGGCAGTCCTTCGTCTACCTTGTTGGTTTTAGTGACCAGTTCACTGCTGATATTATAATGCACCAACAGGGAGTTGGTGAAGCTGTCTAGTGCTCTGTGCTTGCAATGGTATCATTAGAGCTGTCAATATGGGTTTAGCCCACCCCATCCGGGCTAACCCATACAGACTTTGATATTTTATGGGTCAGGCCGGGCTAGCCTATTTTTGGTGTGGGCCAGAAAACGGTCGGCCCATCTCACAAGTACGTGGGCTACAGGCTTGCCGGGCCAGCTCACTTTTTTGATTTTTTTTTATAATTATTAAAATAAATTATAAATTATATTTTAAAAATATTATCATAAATATCGACAAAACAATATTACATGGTGTTAATGTTACTACTTGTTAATCAAATCCACAAAAAAATTATCTTTATAATATTTATTAAGATTTTTTCAAATAAAAGTATAAATATCTAAATAGAAATATTAACCTAATTGTTTTGTCACATTAAAACACAAAAAATGTGACAATATTCCAACCATAAAAAAGTTAAAAATAAACTCCTTAAAAAATCATGAAACTTATGGCGTATCTAACACATCATGAAATCTATGGTGTATCCAACACTTCATGATCATCTTCATCAAGCATATCTGAATCAGCTTGTGGCAAGGTTGTCTTAACATCTTCATTTCATCTGCAATTTATATGCGGTTTCAATTAGTTAAATATTAAATAGATTTTGAGTTTGGACTCTCTTTAATTTTAAATTTTAATATTATATTATATTTTTTTAATTATTTTTATTTGGCCCACGGGCCGGCCCTACCTATATTTCTCAAGTCTCACAAATCAGCAGGTTTATTCAGGTCGGGCTAAAAAGCCTTTTTTTTAAATGGGCTCCAAAAATCTTAGCCCAACCCTATTAAATCCCAGGTTAGGCCAGGCTGGCCCAACGGACCTAGCCCATATTAACGGCTCTAGGTATCATACACTATTTGAGAGAAATAAAGAACTTCTTGGAGAAGACTTTTTTTTCTTTGTTTTGTGTCCGGTGCTTGCATTGTAGCCCAACTAAGGGCCTGTGATATAATTCTAGTTGGGAAATTGTTGTCTCATATCTGTACTTCCTCTCTTCTTGCATTTTCCTTTTATGATGCATTTGCATGTGTTCCTGCATTTGTAAGCTGAAAAAATAGGAGATTTTGTATATGCAGCCGCCAGAGAGGGGTCTCATAGTGAAACTTGTAAACAGAAAGTAATGAAGCTTAATATATGAATTATTAATAATATTTTAAATTATCTTTAGTCCAATCATACCAAATAAAAGGAGACAGGATGAAGTATTGAATAACACAGGGACAATGTTTTCATAGTAAGAAGTTCATATTTTTGTTTGATCTCTGGAGTAGTAATCTTAAAATTGTTCTACTACCTATAGTGTGATGTAAAAATGCAATAATATGCTCAGTGTGATTTTAGAAGTGAGTATGAAGAGGATATTTTATTTTTTTGTGGGTAAAAGTCGTTTTTTTTTATAGATCCTCAATTTAAAAGAGAAGTTTTTGAAGTAGAAAAAATACGATAATAAAATAGCAAGATACAAAATAAATAAATTAATAAATAGTATCACACAATGGAAAATAAGAAACTATGCGATTACTACCTACTACTCCTAAAAGAGGGGAAGGGATGAGGCTAGCCCCTTGCCTCTACCATAAGAAATGTGGTAACATTCGACTACCTAATAACTGTCTACTATAATCTTCAACCAGCATACTTTTCTATCTTTGGTCCCATCCTCAGTAAGACACACTCTCTAATCACCTCCTCCAGTTCTACTCCGATCCGTCTTTGTCTCTCATAACTCTTTTATAGCCAACCTTTCACAATTTCTTACTGATGTACACAATTTTTTATATTTCTGAACAATCTCAGTGTATATTAGTGTATAAGTGTATTTTAATATTAAAATAAAATATTAAAGTGCATGATAATTAGTAAACATAAAGTAGAGAAAGTGTTGTCATTATTTTTTGTAATTCACGAAACTATAATTATATGATTTGCTCATTATCTACTATTCACACTCTTGATATTTATTTGTGGAAGAAATCCTACGTCAATATAAATGATGTTTTTATCCTTGTGCAATAATAGATTGAAAAAAAAAATTGGATGAGAAATATTATATTGTGTTTATATTTTTATGTTAGTACTGTAGTGGATAAGGAAAAATGTTTTGAAAGTCTCAAATTTATTCACTATACAAGATAAAGTAATTTTATATTGAAGGAAAGTGTTTGTTTTGGATTCTTCAATTAATCAGGAGTTGTTTGAGTTGTGCGATATTGTTAGATTGTTATATTGTGGAAGAGACAAGTCAAGAGCTATATTGTTGATCGAACAAGATTATACTGCAATGAGCTTGAATCTTCTTAAATAAGAAGAAGATATCCACACATTAGCTTGAATATTTATTTATTTATTTATGTTTATGCATTTTAGTTTTCAACTGTAATTTATGGTATATTCACCCACAATCTCGCTTCCCTTATTTTGTTTGTCGTGGACGAGGGCCTATCCCACCTTTTCCCTTGTAACTCCGTTTCTAGTCATATCTCTTCTGGTGTGCCCATACATTCATCTATCTGAGTATGCTCATCTTCTCTATTAATCTTCTGAACGTGGACATTCTTGATTGACCAACACTGTGTTTTACACAACAATATGAGTCTAACCACCACTTTATATAATTCACTCTTAAGTCTTGATGACACATTCTTATCACAATACCCTGGATGCGAACCACCATTTCACCTACTCCACACCAATACGATGTGCGACATCATCATCATATTCAATCTCTCTATTTCCTTTTATTGTTACGAACCCAAGATACTTGAAACTTTATTTCTTGGGTATGATTTAGAGCCCGTTTGGATTGACTTAAAAGTTGGTCAAACCTATTTTAAGTTAGTGTTTGCCAAATATAAAAAACAACTTAAAATAAGTCAAAAATAACTTAAAATAAGTTACAAAGTGTTTAGCAAGGTAAAAAAGACTTAAAATAAGACAAAAATGACTTAAAATAAGTCAGAAACCAAAAGTAGGTCTCCCCCTACTTTTTATTTTTTTGACTTAAAAGTCATTTCAGTTTGATTTCTTATTTTTGACTTAAAAGCTAGTTTTTTTAAGTCAATCCAAACGGGCTCTTATGCAATGATCTTCACTTCTACCTCCGTCTTATGCGTTACGTCACTGAACTTACATTCTAAGAATATATCGTAAAAAAAATTATAATTATAGTGGTATAAATAATCTCAAGATTACTAATCTCCTTAAATATAAAATTATACCAAACATCAAACAAAATATTTCCATAATTTATCTTGGACCCTTATCCCAATTCCCAAACAACCAAATGACCCCTCAAATATTTATAAAAAAATGTGTTTTTCAATTAAAAAAAAAGTACTCCATTTTAGTAGTGAAAGCTCCAAATAGAGAGAGTGACCTGAGGTATCATCTAGGCCTTTGCCTAAAAAATTGTGAAATTAGCAAACCAATGCACCTCTCTCTCTCTCTGCCTCTTCTGGAAAAAAAGAATAATAAAGGACCACTCTATATATAAGCTTGTAGACTTGTAGGTGTTTTTACTACTTTCATCATTTCATTTGCCTTTTGAGTTTTGACTACAAGCTGGCTAGTTAGTCTTGTGTGATTAACAAGCATCATCATATGTTCAATACAAGTACAGTATAGTATGCAAAAGCTTAATTATTGTTTGAGTTGTCAACTTCAATTCTATTGTAGTATCTCTTACTTCCTTATTGCTACATAGAGATTGTTTGATTTGGATTGCATTCATATATTAAATCAACATAACTAACACGTTTGGTAGTTGTTATGTATAAAGTTCATATCACTTGGTACGGTGTTTGGTTGCTAGTTTATAAAATCCGCATAATTAATATTTATATAAGTTATGAAAAAATCTATGTACTATTATTTTGTGTATGATAGAAAATGAAATAACTGATTTGTGTATAACTAATCTTTGCATCATTAATAACTATTTAGTTACAAAAATAAAAGAAAATAGTCTCCATGTAGAATCTAGCATAACTTGTACAAAGTTATATAATTTAATTTCTCTCATTAGTGCTAAGATACTTGGATTAATTCCTTCAAGTTAGAATGGAAAAACTATTTTGCAAATTTCAGAACTTCTGCGAACTCAAAAATATCAAAAAAATAAAAATAAATAACGAAAATGAAAAATAAATCTGATCCAAAAGATATATCAATCATTCAAATCATTCGATCGAATTTGAATCCAAAGTCGAGTGATGACAATGTGAGACTTGCCGTGGTATCAACTATCTAAGGGCTAGAAAAAAATGCTCTATATATAAACACAATACCCTTTATCTTTCTATCCAATAAGAGACAAAGTTCCTTAGTAAAAGGAAGCATTTCAAATATTTCATTTTCCTCTATTTTTTTTCCCTCTATGTGTCATTCACACTTTAATTAAAATCCAACAATCCCCTATGTGAAAGGGGAATGGTCATATGATTAAAAATTTACATGAAAAAAATTATGTGATTCATAAGTAAAGATTAAAATATATCGGGATAGTTTGATTGAATTCGAATCTAAAATCAAAGTTGAAGTCGAAAGAAAAACAACGAGGTCTGAGATTTACTCCCTTCTTAACTCTTTAAGGGGTCGTTTGGTTGGAAACAAGTTATCCCAGGATAAGTTATCTTGGGATAACTTATCCCCCCATGTATATGTGATAACTTATCTCATCACTATGATATAAATGGTGGGATAAGTTATCCCAAACATGACAACCAAACAACATAATTTTTTTTTATCCCATCACTATTTCCTTATCCCATCACTATTATTTCTAATCCCTCACACCAAACGTGCCCTAATAGCTAGAAGAATGATTTCTACTAGTAATCACAATAATCCTTCTCTTCTTATCAACTAAGGAGTCTGGAACCTAAATAAGCCACAAAAAGATAAAAGTGACCAAAATAAGCCACTATTTCAGTAAGTAACTAAAATAGTCTTAGTGTAAGAAAAATTTTCATTTTATCCAATATTCTAAACATTTTCCGTTAGTCTCTTAACATGTATATTTTAATATAAAATAGAACTATTTTTTACACTTTGTAAAGTGTAAGTTTTTCTTACACTTTATAAAGTGAAATAAAAAAAATTGTTTTACAAAGAGGAATATTTTTCAAGTATTGTTATAGGAGAACGTTGTTGACTAGTCTTAGGCTCCTTCCTAACATAAATTTCAAGTATTGTTAACTTGATTTGATGTATGTAGTCATTTAGAACCCTCAAAAAGTCCGTCAATGATTCGTCATTATAGATAATCCACTCTCCAAAATTTACATGTCCTTATGATAAAAATGAAGTAGGGTATTTTCCGACTATAATCAAATTATAATCAATACTATTTATACCCATTCTTTTATAAATTGATGAAAGAAATTTATGATATCGGACATAAATTGAATATTTAGCATTGTGTTTGGGAGGACAATTATAATAAACGGTATTTCCGTCATGTATAATTTCGCCATCCCAAAATATCGAAACTCTAACTTTTGGTTTAGAAGGCATTTTTTGTGATTGAAATGAAGAAAAATATAAGACTAGAGATGTTGAAGGGCAATGTTTGAACGTCCTTAAATAGACCTTGGAGGAGTTTACAGAATAAAAAAAATACATAATGTAATAATTTTTCCCGTTTTTATGATATGTCAAATTAATATAATTGTATGACAAACACTGTAAAAACTTCATAAAGAGATACATTTTAATGCAATAGGGAAATATATTCCTCTTTGTAAAACATAATTTTTTTTTCCACTTTATAAAGTGTAAGAAAAACTTCCACTTTACAAAGTGTAAGAAAAACTTACACTATAAAGTGTAAAAAATAATTATGTTTTATATTAAAATATACACGTTAAGAGACTAATGGAAAATGTTTGGAATATTGGATAAAACGGAAAATTTTCTTACACTAAGCCTATTTTAGTTACTTACTAGAATAGTGACTTATTTTTGTCATTTTTATCTTTTTGTGGCTTATTTAGGTTCCGAACTCTCAACTAAGGGACAACGTTTCTTTGTAAAATGAAGCATTTTAAATATTTCATTTTCCCTTTGTGTACCAATCACACCTTAACTAAAATTTCAAGACCTAAACTTCAAGATAAAAATGATACGTATCTTAACTCACCAGTAGGTAATTCAATTCTTCATATGACAAAAGAATATTAACACACAAAATAAGTAAAATAATAGGATTTGATAGTCTTAAGAACACACAATATTTTATAAATAAGTCATAAGTTAGTAAGATATCCCAATACCCAAAATCTAGTGTCTTCTTTAGTATATAAGAGCAGCTAAAATAGAGTACAACTATAACTACTACAACTGTCTAGAGTAACAAATAAGATGGAAGAAAACATAGATGAAGCTAAGCTATTAGATCTCATTTGGATTGGCTTAAAAATCGGTCAAACGTACTTTTAAGTCGGAAATCAAAAGTAGGTCTCTTCCTACTTTTTATTTTTTGACTTAAAGGTCATTTCAGTTTGACTTTTTATTTTTAACTTAAAAACTATTTTTTTTTAAGTCAATCCAAACGTGCTCTTACTCTAAACATAAGGAGCTCACCACAACTTCGAATTAATCACTTTCTCAGACAATCGAACTCAACGGGGGCCATTAGTACCTAGATTTACATTAGAAAAGATGCATTAAATATAGTGCGAGTATAAAATTAACCATGTGCATAATATGTCGATTGAACAAGAATAATAACTATATCACATGAAGAATGTTAACAATCATGCACTCAAAAAAATTCCAAAAGTTCAATCAAGACCAAGAGTGAGACAAAATTCAAAGCAAGTAATAATATAAATGCAACGCAATGATCAATGATCCTACCAATATATACACCCTCTCCACAAAACTTTGCTATAAGGTGTGAGACTTCTGGGGGGATCGAGCTATCTATATAGTATTAACTTCGTGATCCATGAGAAAGAATATGAATACATAATCACAGTAAAATAGGAAATTTCTAATGCAACAGGTGGATCAAGATTTACTTTTGCACTACAAAAATCATAGGCTAATATGTTGGGTTTTATTTGCCCTAACTTTCTTACCACAAATAGGTTTTTCTTTTAGGAAAACATTTAATATTTTGACTAGTCTTTTTTTTGTAGGAAAGGTTTTAGGACTCTATAAATATAAGTTTTTTCCTTCTAACTTAATCAACATTCACAATGTAGTCTTAGGGTTTTAAGAGTTTTGGTTGTGGGGGAGAATTTGTGGGACACAAGCTTGATACGTTATCACTTGTGTGAACCTCATATGTATTTCAAATGAATTGATTGAGGTTATTTCTCTCTATATGTTGTACTCGTGGTTATATAGTGGATTGCTTATCTCCTTTGTGGACGTAGGTCGATTGACCAAACCACGTTAAATCTTTGTGTTTTTTGATATATTTCTCGCTTGTCTTCTTATTCATGGTCTTTCGAGGTTTGCTTTGCTAGATTTCGTATGACACCTAATTAATTTTTAGGTCCTAACATAATAGACAATTCCCATTTTGGTGTAATAGTCTCTCATAACAATAAATGCATGAAATTGAATACAACTTAATAACGAAACGATTTTACTACACGCAATGTTATTTTATAATCTTCTTCGGAAACATCTAGCTAAATAATCAACACGTTATTGACTGATAGTTTCTTCTGAATATAATCCGTTATTCCTACAACAATTTTTTTTTAAAAAAAAGGTCAAACTCATTAGCATTTTTTGAAATTTAACTTTGAGAAATTATGAAATTCAGGATTAGATACTACTCACTAACTCAATCACCATACTTGTTTCCAAGAGTAAACCATGCACTTTAAAGTCATGAACTCATTCGTATTGTATTAAGGTTGTATGAGTTTGGACATTTGCTTAGAATATGTTGTTTTGTTCGATTTGTGTATGCATAACTGTTTTTTTTTAAATTACTTTGAATTTTGGTTATATATACTGACAATGTATTTTTTTTTATATTATCGGTAGGGGTGTTCACGGGTTGGTTTGGTTCGGTTATTGGTCAAAACCAAAACCAAACCAACTTAAATTGGTTTTAAAATTATCAAAACCAAATATAATATACATTTATCGGTTTGGTTGTTTTCGGTTTTGGTTTGGTTATTCGGTTATTAACCATACATAAAAATAAAAGAAACAATTCATTCAAAACGTGAAAAAAGTGACAACAATCCATTCAAATGATAAAATAGTTAGAATGACTGACATTACAGAACTTTCGATCATTGAATTTACTGAATTAAACTTCAAAATTCACTATTTTGGCATAGAAGAAAGAGATAATGACATTTTCAGACCCACAAAGAACTTTCATAGACACTCATATACATGAAACCAATAAGAAAAATGTTCTCACCTTGGACATTTTTTCTTTCATAAGTAAATTATAAATAAATTTTGATGAAACATATATAAAATCTTTAAAATTGTTTATGAATATAATATATTATGTATGCATAATAATAAAATTTACGTATATAACTTGTTGGTTCGGTTTGGTTATTTCTTCGATTTCTTTCAAATAAAACCATAACCAAACCAAATACTATCGGTTCTTAACAATCTAAAACCAAACCAAACCAAAACCCAAATTAAATCGGTTCATTTAATCGGTTTGGTTTGGTTTGGTTTTTCGGTTTGGATCGGTTTTTATCCGAACCATGAACACCCCTAGATGACACTAAGTAGGCGTTTGGCCATGCGATACCATATCACGATATGATATCGTGAGATGAAATCATCGTTTGGACATGTGATTTTACGCTGATTCCATATCATGAGATGTGATTCCATATTCTCCAAAAATCATGATATGGAATTATATGGGAATTCCATATCATGATTTGAGATATTTTAATACAAAAATTGATCCACGAGTTTATATTTTGTTAAAACAACCCCACATTTATAGCTACTAACCATTTATTTCATATTTAAATAAAATTTATAATCACATCATTACTTTTAAAATTTTATTATTCTCACCGACATAAAATTTATTATTTTCACCAACATATAGTCACTTTAACTCACACCAACCGATTGTTGAGTAATAAATTTATTTTATGGCATTAATAAGTGAACATTTATATTTTATGTGTAAGTTATTAGTATTTAGTTACATATTTCCTATCAACTTTGTTTAAAGAGATAATATTTATTTTATGACTTTGCATTGTCTTGGAAGCACTATTTTTATTACTCTTACAAACATTATTTTTATGAAGTGCATTCTATAATGCCACCAATTTATTTTATGTTCACTAAACTAATATTGATGTGTTTTTTATTTGATAGGATTGTGTTGGTGCGATTGATGGAACATATATAGAAGGGGAGGTTCCTAAAGCGGTGCAACAAGCATATCGTAATCGCAAAGGAAGAACATCACAAAGTGTTTTATGTGCTTGTGATTTTGATATATGATTTACCTTTGTTGTTGCTGGTTGGGAAGGTACTGCACATGATAGTAAAGTATTTGAGAATGCACTTGTTGAACCAACGTCACAATTTTCATTTCCGCCATATGGTAACTTTAAATTACATCCTTAGAATAAATATTATTTATTTACACAAAACTGTCTCATTTACGTCACATATGCTTTAAGTAATTCTTTATAAAATGTTTGTTGGTAGATAAATATTATGTTGTTGATGCTGGTTTTCGAAACACAAAAGGATTTTTAGCTCCATATAAAAGACTACACTATCATTTGCAAGATTACCGAGGAAGTGAAAGAGAGCCTCGAAATCCCAAAGAACTGTTTAATTATAGGCATTCATCTCTGCGCAATGTGATTGAACGGACTTTTGGTGCTTGGAAAAATAGATTTAGAATACTGAAACAAGGAATGAACCATTATGATATTGATACACAAGTGAAAATTGTCATAGCTTGTACAGTGTTACATAATTATTTGCGAGAATACCAAAGTACTGATGAAATATTTATGGTCTAAGAGCATGAAAATATAGTTGCAGATGATATTGACCAACAAATGGCTCAAAGTAACAATGTTGGTTCGTCTTCTCGATCACATGATCGAGAAATGCAAGTTCAACGTGAGAAAATTGTTCGTACTATGTGAGAGAATTATATTAAAGACTAGTACACTACAATTTATGTTCAATTTTTTTATTAAATTAAAGTTAGATGAAACAATTACTTAAGTGGAGAACAAATAGCTTTGTAATAATTTATTATGCGATTTTATAAATTTTTGTTTATTTGATAAGATTGAATAAACAATTGGGGCTATTTTAATACTTTTACAACTTATGAGATTTTTATGTTTATGAGAAAATATATAACACAAAAATTCCATATCGCATATCCAAACAAAACTTCAATTTCATATCATGATATCATATCGCATGGCTAAACGGGCCCTTAATAAAGTAAAATGATATTTTTAAGGCTATCAATTGTTCAGAGATAAAATTAATAATTTGCGTCAACTTCGAGAGTGGTTTCAATACTTCTACATATATAAATTCATTGATAATTAATTACTACAATACTAATACCTACACAACTCTAACCAGCTATCAAACGACTTTTAAGAGGTCATTTTGGTAATTTTACTTTAATTAATATTCTTTTACCAGGACATAGATCTTAAATCACGTTCTATCAATCTTGATATTAGTACTAATAAAATCAAGAAAAAAAAACTTTATAGCTGTTTTTTTAAAAAAATAGTTGTTTTTTGTGGGTCAAATGAACATTAAGATAAAATAGTGACAGATGGTTAGGTGCAGAGAACTAATATAGATAGATAGATAGGTGGAACCTTTTTTTTTATTTTTTCTGAGGCACTGAGCAGTGAAATGAAAAGTCAATGTGTTATTTAAATTGAGTAGTTATCAACTTTAATTTCCTTGGGCAATTAAATTCAGCTTTTGTCCTGCCTTAATCAATCACGCATGCTCATTTGGTTGGTAAGATAATGAATAGTAATTTTAAAACTAAATTTAAAAAAAATATTTTTATAATATATTTAAACAGATTAATGATTTTGAAATTGTTTATATTATAATTCTTGGGATTATTGATCTCGAAATAAAATAATATTTAAATATATAATACATTTTTTCATTTTAGAATTAAAAATAAAAATCACGTTAAATTTATTGAATTTTGAACTATAAAATTTTTGATATTATGCCTTGTATATCTTATTTTTCAACCAATGAATCAAGCATCCTTTATTTAAAAATATATCTATTAAATATATAATTTCTGTCATTATTTAATTTTTATGTTATAACTTATAGTTGGTTAGTTGGGGACCGTTTAGTTACGTTGCCACAAAAAGTTAGATCCCAAGGTCGTTTGGTCAAAATCATATCATTTTAGAATTATAATTCTCATATTATAACCTAGGTTATTTATCTCATATTTTGTATGGACTAAATAATTTCATACTTATAATATAAAAACTCAAAACACATACTCCCTACGTTTCACAAAAAATGACCTAGTTTGACTTGGCACAAAATTTAAGAAAATAAAGAAGACTTTTAAATCTTGTGGTCCTAAATTAAAGTTATGTCAAATGTATAAAATTGTTCTTTAATCTTGTGACCTTAAACATGTCACGTTGAAAACTGAAAGTAAAATATTACCAAAAAAAGAAAGAGGTCATTCTTTTTTAAACAGACTAAAAAGGAAAAGAGGTCATTCTTTTTTAAACAGTGGAAGTACAAAGTTTAATCCCAAATTTTATTTTGGGACAACTCATATTATCATTTGCAACTAGGATTGTTTGGTACGTGAGATAAGACGGAGTTTGAAATAAAATCTACAAGATGTGTTGATGGAATATCTTATAAACTCTTAGGTATTTATAAAGATCAAAATCTCAAATATTCTGCAAATTCATGAAATATTCAAATTCAAATCGTTCTAGTTTGATAAATACGTCACACACGACCCTCGAATCATGAAAAAAATCTTATTGAAAGAAGAATCAAGAAAAGAACAGAGTTATACCCACATTATCTATCAATAAAATATTCTTATTTCTTCAAATTTTATTTATGATTGATTTTTTCGAAATAATTTAATCTGCGGACTAAATGACGTGAAAGGAGTAAGGAATAGTAGGGTTTTAAGTTTTAAGTTTTAGATAACCAAGAAAAAAGACAAGGATCGCCACCTTGCGGATATTTGCCGCCCTAATATTCCCACTTTCGGCTAATTGCATCTTCAATTTGTACACCCTACCTACCTATATATATATATTAGTAGTAGCTATTCAATTTCATTTTAATTAATTTTTGCCTACAGATTTGGCTTTAATATATACTTCATTCCTTATCACTTCTTTATATATAAATCAAAACACTACATCCCCAATTAATAATAACAACAAACTCATGAATCCTCACTCTCTTCAAATCATGTGTCCTTCACTTTTAAAAGTATGAATCACAATTATAGGACCTCATGTGATTTTAAGTTTTGTTATTTGTATGAAAGGTCTAGAGTGGAACAAGTGAAGCTGCCAGCATGATCTAAACTTGGCCACTTATAAAGAAAAAACAATGGGTGACTAAGGTTAGGTCATGCTCGGACAGCCTCACTCCTTCCTTTCTTGATGAAAACACACAATATATCAAAGGGTATATACATACTAGTAAGCCTTTAACCATATTTCTTTTTACTTTATTGAGATTGGATTTAAATTTGAGCAATATAAGTTCATTTTTATTTTACAAAAAAATGTTACAACTATAGATTTTAGTCCTTTTTTTACATCCATTCTCATGACTTTACTTTTTTTTTTTCTTTAGAACGGAAGGACCTTATTTAATAATTAAAGTTCAACCATACAAAAGGGAACTGTCTTATATCAAACAGTTTCTTCGAGACAATTCGTAACAAGGAAAGGAGATGCTTCAAAAATATTGTGTGGCTATAAGTTTTTAGTTTTTTTTTTTTGGGTTGAATTAAGTTTCATCATGTGTTCATCTTTAATGATTCAAATTTATATTTTAGATACATCATTTTATAATAGCGCATCCATCCTTGTAAAATGCTGGATGCGCATCTGCAATAAATCGTAACTCAGATAATGATTCTGCTTTAAAATTAATACAATTTAAATATTTTCTCTACATTTATTTCTTTATTCTTTTGTTCACAAGGAACCAAATGAACCAGTGATAGGTATTCAAACTAATTTATTGGCTGCTGCTCAAGGTGTTGATTAAGTTGCAAGTAGTATATAGGTGAGGTTCATAAGAAGAAGAAAACTAGAAGTTATAGCAAAGTATACAAATAATTTTATTTTTTTAGATTCATATTAATTATATTTGTTGTACGACTTTTTACGGAATATACTTATTATAGATGATTATACAAACTTACGAATATATTAAATAATTTTTAGAACTTGTCTGTACAAATCATATTTCTATTAAAATCTATGATCAAATACAGGATAAAATTTCACCTAAAAATAACTTGGCCAATAATATTTGTATATTTATGACCAAACGCAGGCTAGCTAAAGAGACCATCAAAGCAGCCCAAGTTTAAAGTCTTTGATAATGTTTTTTGGGAAAAGGGTCTGAAAAATATTTCAATTTTGATCGAAATTGCTGTTACGATATTAAATTTTATGGAGGACCTTTTATCACTGCACTTTTAATAGTGTATTTTAAAGATATATATGTGCTCACATGGATACGTTACTTTTTATAATTATGCAATATTTATGATGTTTACATGAACACATATATACTTTTAAAATACACTTATTAAATAGTATGGGGGTAAAAGCTTTTTTTCAAAGTTTGATATTGTAACAGTAATTTTGGTCAAAGTTTGGATATGTTTCCGATCTTTTTCCCCTTTTTTAATTCATAAATCAATCGAACATTAAAAGAATTTCCACTATATAACCTGGAAAGAAAAATATTGCAACTATCTTTCGTGATTTTCAATTGGTTCATCCAATCAAAATTTTGCATATGATAAAATAATATCGTGTTCTTTTGTTCATACAACTATTTAAGGGCATACTAGTTTTTATTTTCTGCAGAAATTATTTCATTTATTCCTAATTTTTTATATTTCAAAATAGCGATACACTCTAAAAATGTGAGTAAAAAGAGAAACTTTTATTCTAAAAGCGTGAACTAGAAGACGGTAAAAATTGATTTTTTTCGTTCATTATAATATAATCCTTAATTTTAGTTCTTGGTCTTTTTTTCAAACATCTATCACTCTTTAAAAAATTAAATTTATATTTTTACATTCAAACCTTTCAATTTGATATATGGTAGTATATATATTTTACTGAAATAACCTAATTATTCCATCATAGATAAGGAGTTTTAAATTTAAGTGATGGTTCAATAAAACAATGATTATCTTTTATTTTATCTTCTGAAATATTTAACTAAAAAAATAAAGGTAAGCTTTTCAATTTTGTTTAAGCAAAAAAAATTAAACAATTATATTCTCAAAATTACTATAAACTAAGCGTAAAGACATACCAGGGTATTTCAAGGTGACAACGGGAAAACATGCTCTTGTGTGAGAGATATAAATGAGTAATGAAAATTAAAACATTTTTGAATGTTTAATTAATTAAAAAGTATTTTGTGTATATACATTCAAAAAAATTGTATTGTAGAAAAGATGTATAATCATTTGTATAGTAGTGTATGAAAGATGTATATTATTCCTTCCATATCTTTTATAGGTTGTAAGTTACGATCATGATTGCCTTTTTTTAGAGGTATGTGTTCGCAATAAAATTTAGAAAATATACATACAGTCATTTTGAACTTGATAACCAAACTTACTTTAATACTTTAATTTTATAAATGTTTATTTACCCTTTTATTATTGTTTGAAATATAATAAATATCACCCTAAAACTATAACACTAATCTTACAATGGAAAATACATTACACACGTCATGTCATTGCCATATTATACCACTTCATTATCACACCAAATTCATGTTTTTTTTTAAAAAAAATAGATAAAAAAGAGAGAATTAATAAAAAATTGTAAAAACAAAACAAGATCAATCTCCATGAGAGATTGATCAGACTTCATGAGGAATTAATTCAAGATTCTCAAATTTATTTTCTCACAAAAAGTATTTAATTTTAAGACATTATCAAACAAGTAAATAATAACAACAAAAAAATTGATTTATTTTTTAGATTTTTCATTAAAAAAACTTCAAATTCATCACAAACAACAAAACCACTGCCACAAGCAGTGATCTTGAAGCAAGAACAAGATGTTGTTGTTTTTTCCTCCTCTTCCCTTCTCTCATTTATAGATTGACTAGTCTTTGTATTTTTTGAATTTTTTCTATGATTTGAGAGTTGCAAATAGTGTCTTTCTTGAATGCAGGATAAGTTGGATCTCATTGGAATTTATTTGGTTTCCAAGTAATAATGATTTTGAGGATCTTCTTGAAATATTTGATTATGATTATGAGATATTAGAGATGTCTATTCAAGGGAATATGTTATCCTTTATATAGGCGTGAATTAGAGTTTAGGATAAATTAGCCTCCAAGAACCCTAACAAAAATTGAGCTCATCTCATAGAATCCAACATTTTGATGTCTACAAATGTTTCTTATTTCAAAGCTTGTCAGAGTGTAGACTTGAAAAAACTCAAAAACGAGATTTGAAGTACACATAAAAATGATTCTCCATTTTTGTGGTCCAGATTTGACAATATCAAAGAAGAGATAAAGGATGAATTTGGTCTCACTAGGCGTGCCAATTTATTTGCAACAAATCTAATATATAAAAAGTAAACTCTAACCACAAACAAAATATGAAAAAACCAAGAATATTTTATTAGTAAATAATGTGAATACAATTATGTGTATTGTCTTGATTCTTCTCTACTAATTTTTCTCTTTGATTCGATAATCGTTAGTAGTGTATTTCTCGAATATAGGATAATTTGAACCTCCTTGCACTATATTTAATCATCAAGTAAGCTTAGAGAAAGCAATATTCAACATTTTGATCTCTTTCTGAATGCCCAAAATTTTCATGGAAAATTTGACATCCCTTTTCAAGGAAATATGTTATCTTTTATATAGGTATGAACTAAGATTTAAAATAGAATAGTCTTTGAAAAAACTAACAGATACTAGACTCATCTTGTAATGTCCTTTAACATTTTAATGTCTACAACGGTCTATGCAGCCCCTCCCCCCCTCCCCCACCTCATTCACTTGTAATATTTGAAGGAAAAACTTAAAGACTCAAGAATAGTGTGAGTAGTTAAAAGTTAGTTAGTTAACTGATATAGTTAGTTAGAATTAAGTCTCTTTGTGAAGTCTATTTAATCTGTACTCATAAGCCTTTTTTTAAGGCAGTGAAAAAGAATGAGAATAACAAGATTCTATTTACTCTAAAATCTGCTTCTTCATACAATTTCATGGTATCAGAGCTTACAACAACTAGTTATACTGGTTGAAAAGATTGATCCACAAGTTAGATCGACAGATCAAGAATCATTCGATTCAGGTGGAAGAAATTGAAAATCCTCTATAGTTTCAATGGTGGTGGATGGAGAACAGTCTACGCAGCCACAAACAATTGAATTTGGTCAGAAGATAGGAATTGACTATAATCATCCCTTGTTTCTTTCTCCAGCTGATGTAAGTGGTACGCAAATCATTTCGTTTCTGTTAACAGGAGTTGAAAATTACTCAATTTGGTACAGATCAATGAGAGTAGCTTTGCTTGGAAGGAATAAATTGGGGATAGTTGATAGTTCCTGTAAGAAAGAAGTGTTTCCAAAATAGATGGGGAATCACTGGAAAAGAGTGAATGTTGTGGTATTGTCTTGGCTGATGAATTAAGTAGAAAAAAGTCTGCTAGGAGGTATAATGTATGCCTCACATGCTCAAGAAGTATAGGATGATCTTTATGAGAGGTTTAACAAGGTTGATGGTTCAAGAACTTTCAATCTACACAAGGAAATTGCTACATTAAGTTAAGGTACTGAAAAATCTGTGGGAAGAGTTTGAAGCTCTTGTTCCAAGTCTCGGTTGTAACTATAAACAATCCAAAGGGTTTGTAGTTTATTTGCAGAAGTTAAAATTGTTTCAATTCCTCATTGGGCTTTATGACTCGTATAACCAAGCAAAAAGTTAGATCTTACTTATGAGTCCTATGCCATCAGTCAATCAGGCTTATGGAATGATAATTAGTGATGAAGGACAAAGGTCTATAGGTGAATATTCTGGAATCTTAGGTTCAAATCCTGCATCAAATGGCAGTAATTTTGATATGGCTATGTTTACAAGGAATGGTTCTACCAGATACAAGAAGAATTACAATGTACAATGTGAGTTTTGTAGAATGAAAGGACACACCAAGGAAGTGTGCTACAAGTTAGTGGGATATCCATCAGATTATAACAAGTTCAAAGAGAAAGGAGTACATGCAGGGAATAGTAGTTATCACTCAAGTGCAAGGGCTCGTAATGCGATTACTGATGATCATTTTCAAGAATTTGAGCAGTGCGATATGATATGAGATACATTTGAGAATGTATCTGAAAGATGTAAGGCAAACTACAAAGGAAAATGAATGACATACAAGACTACGTTCTTCACAGAATAGAGAGTCTGAAGTGGGATTGTATCCATTTACCAATGAGCAATATAGTCAAATTGTGAACCTATTGAAGAATATAAGTGACAATATCACTTCTGCAAATTCAGTCTCTTTAGCCAATCTAACAGGTATTAATCAATCAGCTTATTTAGTTAACAACATACAGAAATGGATAATAGACACTGGAGCTACCAATCATATGGTAGCAGATGTCAACTTGTTAGATAAACCTGCTATAGTGTCTCGAAGGGTTTATTTACCTAATGAAGTTGTTGCTAAAATTACTCATGCTGCATCTAGTAGTGTTACTACAAGGACATATTTGAATAATGTATTACATATACCACAAATCAAGTTCAATTTAATGTATGTGTCAAAGCTCACAAAAGAGTTAGGATGCTCAGTGTGTTTCTTTCCTAATTTTTGCCTCTTTCAGGATCTCTCCAATGGAAGGGTGAAGGAGATTGGTAGAGAGGAGAATGGATTGTATATTCTAACTGGAAGTACAAAGTTGCAACAGTCTCAAAACAGTGGTTGTGTTCTTGCTGTAAAAGAAAATCATGTTCATAAGGAGGCTACAAATGTGGAGTTGTGGCACAAAAGGCTTGGACATGCATCTACAAGGTCCTTGAACCAACTTATATCTGTAAAGACTGGTAGTATAGCCAATACATTGAATAATTGTATTGTTTGTCCTTATGCAAAACAATTTAAAAACTCATTTCCTACAAGTAGTATACAAACTTCGGCATGCTTTGATCTTGTACACATGAATGTTTGGGGTCCTTACAAAGTGCCTACATTTGATGATAACCGTTTTTTTCTCACTATAGTGGATGATTTTTCAAGGTTAACTTGGGTATACTTGTTAAAGTTAAAGTCTGATGTGTGTGGGGTCATTAAACAGTTCATTATGTATGCTAAAACTCAGTTTGGTAGGTGTGTTAAGGTCATAAGGTCAGATAATGGAACTGAGTTTCTCAACTCAGTGTGCAAAGAATTGTTCAATAGTTTTGGCATAGTTCATCAGACTAGTTGTGCCTATACTCCTCAGCAGAATGAGGTAGCTGAGAGAAAACACAGACATCTACTAGAAGTAACAAGGGCTTTAAGGTTCCAAGATGAGATATTTATTAGCTTGTGGGGTCTATGTGTTAGTTGGAGTACATTTAATCCATATGCTACCTAATTCAGTTTTACAAAACAAGTCTCTCTATGAGGTGTTCTACCACAATAAGCCTTGTATCTCACATTTAAGAGTCATTGGGTGTCTCTGCTATGCTAGGGTAGTACAAGAGTTGGATAAGCTATAGCCAATGTCTAAAATGACAGTGCATATGGGATATTCAATGACTCAGAAATGATATATTCTTTATGATCTAGAAACAAGGAAGTTAGTTGTTAGCAGGGATGTTATATTTAAGGAGGATGTCTTTCCTTTCAAAAACAATACTAATGGGTCAGGTAACAAACTGTTTGTTCCATGTGCTAGTGAGTTGAATATGGATAATATGGATGAAGTTATTGTGACACGTGGAGATGCAACCCATGAAGGTCATAACACACAGCCAGAAGAAGCTAGACAAGTGGAAGTTCATGTGGCACCTGCTAGGGTTACTAAGAGATCTACAAGGGATAGAAACCCTCATGTCTGGCTAAAAGATTTTGTGTCATTAAGTGTGAACGAAACAGTAGACTATCCTATGTCCAAGTATGTTGCCTATGTTCATTTGGCACCAAAATACCAAGCCTATGTTGCAGCTATTTCTACATCCACAGAACCTAGAAGTTATTATGAGGCCATTATATATCCTAGGTGGGTGGAAGCTATGAAGGAAGAAGTTATTGCATTACAACAAAACAACACTTGGGAGGTAGTGTCTTTGCCTGAGGGTAAGAAACCCATTGGGTGCAGATGGATTTACAAAATAAAGTACAAAGATATGGTGAAGTGGAAAGGTTTAAAGCTAGATTGGTAGCCAAGGGGTACAGTCAAAATGAAGGGATTGATTACCAAGAAACTTTCTTTCCAGTAGTGAAAATGAAAACTGTGTGGTCAGTGCTTGCTATTGCAGCAACAAGACAGTAGCATATCCATCAAATGGATGTGTTTAACGCCTTTTTACAGGGTGATCTATTTGATAAGATTTACATGGATTTACCACAAGGTTTTCAGAGTCAGGGGAGATAGTATGCATACTCAGGAAATCCTTGTATAGGTTGAAACAAACTCCTAGGCAATAGAATGCTAAGTTAACTGAGACACTTCTTAAGTTCAAATTTCAACAGAAAAATGTGAATTACATGGGGATTAGTATGAAAATTTGCAGGAACATAAGTTTCCTACGGATTTTCATACTAATCCCCAGGAATATCCCCATGTAATTCACAATTTTCTTATAGTGAGAGTCAATATGATCATTCATTGTTTACTAGAAAGAGTACAGAAGGCATCACAATTATACTTGTATATATGGATGATATGCTCATCACAGGTGATAGTCTGAAATTGATCAATGAGACCAAAGGGTATTTGCAAAAAGCATTCAAGATAAGGACTTAGGAGAGTTAAAATATTTCCTTGGTATTGAGTTTGCTAGATCAAAGGAAGGTATTCTAATGCATCAAAGGAAGTATGCATTAGAGTTAATTTATGAAGTTGGTCTAAGGGTTGCAAAGCCTTCTATGACTCCTATGGATGCAAATATAAAATTAACATCAAAGGAATATGATGATCATGTATTCAAAAGTCAAGCAGAACCTATGGCTGATCAAGGGTCCTATCAGAAACTTATAGGTAAACTTCTATACATCACTATGACCAGACCTGATATCTCTTTTTGTGTACAGACTCTGAGTCAATATTTACAAGCTCCTAAATAGTCTCATATGGAAGCAACCATTAGAATAGTTAAATATCTTAAAAAAGAACCAGGGCAGAGAGTCTTGCTGTCTAGCAATGAGAATATTGAGATATCAGCTTATTGTGATGCAGATTGGGCTGCATGTCCTAACTCTAGGAAGTCAGTGACATGATATGTAGTTAAGCTTGGAGACTCTCCTATCATCTGGAAGTCTAAGAAGTAAACTATTGTCTCCAAGAGTTCAGCAGAAGCTGAATACAAAAGCTTGGCTTCAACAGTGGCAGAGTTGGTATGGATAATTGGATTAATGAAGGAACTAGGTGTAGAAGTTACTCTTCCAGTTAAAGTGTATGGTGACAGTAAGGCTGCCATACAAATAGATGCAAACCCAGACTATCATGAGAGAACTAAACACATTGAGATAGACTGTCATTTCATTAGAGAAAAGATTATGCAAGGAGTGATTTCTACTAATTACATTCCTACAAATGAACATCATGCAGATGTGTTAACCAAGAGTCTATCCAGAATGCAGCATGAAGTTTTGAGTTCCAAGTTAGGTATTCAAAACATTTTTAGAGTACCTAACTTGAGGGGGAGTATTGAAGGAATAACTTAAAGACTCAATAATAGTGTGAGTAGTTAAAAGTTAGTTACATGATTAACTAACTTCTTGAAAGTTAGTTAGTTAATTGATATAGTTAGTTAGAATTAAGTCTGTTTGTGAAGTCTATTTAAACTGTACTCATAAGCCTCTTTTAAGGCATTGAAAAAGAATGAGAATAACAAGATTCTGTTTACTCTAAAATCTGCTTCTTCTTCCTCTCTTCTCTTCTTAGCAGTTCAGTTCTTTCTTGTAACTTTCTTCATACAATTTCAAATTTGCAATGGTTCAATGGGCAAGTCAAAATCAAGAAGAAGAAAAAATTCAAGTCACAATCCCTTGGCCTCTTTGTAAAGTCATAAATGAGAAAACGTGCTAGGAATATAAACTAAAGTAGGGACAAGGAAAATTAACAACGACAAGGCTTTGTGCCTATTTATAAAGCAATCTGCAAAGGGACAATTTTTCTTTTTACTATATCCCTAAATTTAGCTAAAATTTTATTTTTTATACTATATATAAATAAATAAATTAGAAAAGTGAATATAATAGGTGTTATTGCCTTATTCAAACCAATAAGTTGGGAACTTGTTTATAAAAATAGTGATTTTTTCTACTTTTGACACTGCATACATCCAATTGGTTCCTATCTTGTCAAACCAACCAAAGGAATCGAAACAAGTTTAGAACAATAAGATGTCAACATCTAACTGCTTGTCATCATAAGGATCATGAATTTCTTTTATTGTTACATGAAAAAGTAATACAAGCATCAAATAATACACCTTTACTGATTAGACTCCAATCTCCACAGATATACAACATAAATCATGGCTAGATTTAGCAACTCTCTTTTTATGAGTTATTGACAAGAAATAGAGAGGGGTATAAATTCAGATTTTCTTAAAGGAATTCAAATTAAAATATAAAGACAGAAATTTAACATCTACAGTATAGATATATAAAATAATTTTTAATATATACAGTGTAATTATACGGTATAGACAAATGGTATAAAATAATTTTTAATATATATATAATGTAATATTTAACATCTACGGCTCTGCCATGGAGGAAGAGATTCAATTGAATTCAAATGGTATTTTGAGCAAATAAGACAAAAATAATACTCTCTTTGTTCGAATTTATGTGGCATACACTTTTCTTTCGTCCAAATATTCTAAATAAAATGATTTCTAGTAATACAATTGTTTAAGGTTTACTAAATCACATATTTCAAAAAAAATTCTTCATTTCTTAACTTTTGTATTAAGTCAAATAGTGTTATATAAAATGAGACAAAACAGGTAAATTCTTTTAAGAAAATATACAAAATTTTGAATCCCTTTAATATATATATAGATCAACATTTGTTTTTCATTTTCATAATTTTTGAATTTTATTATATAAAAATTTGTGACTAATTTGCCATTGGCATATGAAAAGCCACCAACAAATGACATTTCATATTTGTAAATGAACCCCTCAATCCTCATTGAACAAGACAAGATAGATATATTTCAAAAGGAAAATAAACTTTATTTATATGAAACATGAAATATTACCTTGATATGATATCATCGATTAGTCACCACAGTCACATGAAAGTGAATGTACTGTTTGGTTTGACAAGTGAGAGAAGATCTCATCATGCTTTTATATATCTTTGTCTTTTCTTGAGGCTTTTAATAGTTATCCCCGAGTCGGAATTTTTCTTAAATAAATTCAGAAAATAAAATAAAAAATATATATATATATACAAAAATGTCAATAATTTTTATTATTTTGACCTTATATTGTTATACATAATTTTTTGTTGAAGAAAATTCAAATAAACCCCTTCCTGTACCCTAACTTCGCCATGCATTAAAATTATGAATTAACGGTCCCCCACCATGAAGATGAAGAAGCATGTGTTAATCTCTCGTTTTGCGTGGATATTCAACTTGTTTATGTCTTACAAGTGGTGGAGACAGACATGTGATCAAAGAAGAAAACATGAATGGGTGGTTTATCATAAAGTAATTTTCCTACTTTAAAGACCAGACCAGCCCCATTGATTCAATTTGTTTGGCTGACACATAATATAAGTAATTACATCATCTTTTTATTTATTTATTATTTTATTAGATGATTATACAATTTAATATAGCATTATAATAGACAAGATCATTGGCGGAGCTAGGGGTTTATCTGAACTTTTTTTATTTAAAAATCACATTATATGTAATGTCAATTTTTTTAATTGATCGTGGTATTCGGGTCAGCTTTCGTGCACCTCAACTAATTTCACAGGATACTTGTTGGCTGTCAGTCTGTCACCTCTCATAGTAACAGGTATTAGGTAGCTCTATCTACCAAAGCTAGGACAGATGGGAAGGATTGCCTAGTGTTTTTTTTTTTGTCTTCATTGAGTTTAATTTTATAACGTCAAAATTATTTTTTCACTTATATGTGCTAGATGTTCAATATCTTTCATGACTTCTTGGCATATTTACATTTTTATATTTTGAATTCTCTTAGTAAATTCTTAGGTTCCACCGAGTCCTAGGTCTAAACATCATAACCATCCCCCAAAATAATAATCTATGCATGTATTTGACCATGAAAAAGAATCAGATCCGCATATAAGAAAATTAAGTGACATAATAATTAGAAATATATTATTTCCAATAACTTTTGCTAGTATTCCCATATTGATCACTTTAACTTGTCATGTTTTGCTTCACGAGAGTCAAACTACATAGACTTTGATTTGACTAACATTTTAAGATATATCTTTTTGCCATATTAATACAAGAATGGTTACAACTTATAGTGTTTTCGTATAATTTTCGAACATTTGAGTTTTAAATATCAAAATACTCTAATTCAATTTAGTTTCAAAGATTAATCAAATTAACATTCGTAAAATGAATCGTGAGAAGTAAAAATGAACTTTGGGAGTATTATAAGCTAAACACATATCCACAAAAGTTAAGGCTTCAAAAGGGGGGTATATTTTGGAAAGTCTGAAAGAGGTGATTGCCTTTAATTTGCCTGCATGGGTTTGTGGCGTGGGCGTGATTATATTCAAGTTGTCTCACTATATGCTATTAACTATATAGTTGGACCACTTCCATCTTCTTTTGTTATTTTTCTTACACACATGATCATGAATTATTACATTTATGCATCTTTCACAATTAGCTTTTCACCCCCTACACCCTAATAAATTATACCTAAACTCATAAAGAAATATCCCAAAGACTTACCTAGATAGATCCCCTAAGATAAAGGGGTGCATTCTTTCCATCCACCCCTTCATATATACACATCCACTTCCTATACTTAATTTCAAGTACTTGTGTGTTATATAGTAGAGTTAGATATACATTTCAGAATCTAAAGAGTACTCTTCTAAGTTGTGGATCTAGGACCGATGTGAAGAATACTGGATCGTGAACCACTAGCAGTTGAAGCTGCCAGCATGATCTAAACTTTCCTATTGCTCAGTACGAGGAAAGATCAGATCATGTGGCAGCATCACTTGTTGATGGTTTCGCGAAATTTGCATCTCCCTTGATTGAGGAAACTCCCAAGTCTCAAGTAAGCCCTAGCTATCAATAATAAGTAGCAACAATTTCTTCTTATTTATTTTATTTTTGTTGCAAGAAGGGTCTAATTGTGCTTGTCGAAAATTAAACAATTCCATTTAAGCCATTATTTATTGACCTACCCTTTGCCGGAAAATAAAATATATATGTTGATAGGTCAATTTTTTTTTGTATGAACAAATATATACTATAGTTGAATTACTGTGATTTTTTTTAAAAAAAAAATTGGAAATTTCTAATAGTGGTATTCATAAATATCACAAAGTAGGGTTGGAATTTTCTATACAAGTGAGCAAAAAAACAAACTTCTAGATCTTACTGTAAAAGGGCTCTAGGCATTCTAATAAAGTGTATCTGTTTCATTTGCATATTCCTTTCTATACTAAAAGTGAATCCCTTTTGACTTCTTTTTTTTTATGTTTTTTTTTTTTTTTTGCGTTTTAAGTTTGAGTAAAAATTCTGGTCTAGTCACTAGATGGAGAAATTATAGGAAAAGGTATAACCTTCATTATTTTTTTCAATTCAGTCCAAGTCAAGATAGAAAAGAAGATGAAATTAATTATATCAATAAATATCATTTTTGTATGGAATATATTGTATTGTGAGTAATTTTCTAAAATTAGTTAACTTAACTATTGTTATGATATTTATTAATATAATATAATCTTGACATTTAAACTTTAAATATGACACATGTCTCTAATTTAGACGTGCACTTGACGAAATGGAGGAAATGGGTAATGGAGGGGAGTCGGATCCAGGTAGAGCTAGCGGGGATCTCTAGTTAGATTGCTTAAGGTAAAAATATGGATATGATTGAGATTAATTAATATGTAGATTATTTTTTCTTCACGTGTCGACCATATATATACGTTGAAAATAGTAAACTTAAATATTTAAGTCATGTCTAGATTATATGTCTTTTCGTTATCCTAGATGCATGATCTTTTGTGTTATATACTCCCTCAGTCCACAATTGTTTGCCAGGATAAGGTCATGCACATCCCTCAAGGAAAATTTAATAAAAGGTGTAATTTTACTAATATAACCCTTCTATATCAAAAATACCAAAAGTCCACATAATTTTTCAATTGAACTACACTATTATTAAGGGCAGAATTGGAAAAAAGTGACTAATTATTTCTTGATTGTTTAAATTGACAATTAATCTTGGACATTTATTTTTAGTATACCTGCCAAACAATTGTGGACGGAGGGGAGGGAGTATCAAGATAACTTTAATGGTATTAATGTGATTAGATTCAAGTGTATGTGAAAATACTTTAATTTATAGGTGTGATTTCGAAAGACTCTATTAGTACCTGTATAAGCCCCTTTTAAAGGTTATTATGTACTCTCTCCGTCCAACAATAGTTGTTAACTATTGACTTGACACACCTATTATTTTTTGACTTTATTAAATTTAATGCTTTAAGAAATGTGTTAGATAATAAATAATATCTAATAGCAAGGGTAAAATAAACACAAAAGGTAAATTATCTCTTGATTTTCTGAATTAAACAAGTATTGTTGGAGAACTATTTTTAGTATAGTGAACAATTATTGTTGGACGAAAAGAGTAAGAGTGAAGTTTTTCTAATGATATCAAATGCGATAAATGTTTATCTCACTCTTCTATCCTCTTTGTGTCTATGATGTTATCAAGGGCATGTTTATATTTCTAACAAATGATATAAGAGCATATTAATTCAATCCTGAAATTGTAAAGATGAAGATTTTGGCAATGTACATTGAAAAGTGTGTGTCTAAATTTGAGGACTTGTTGGGAGGCTGGCCATTTGCAAAAGAAGAGTTAATTACTCCAAATTTGTGAAGATAATAACCCATCAAGAAAATGTAGGTCTCGAAGGACTTCACAAGATAGGAAGAGAAGTCTTTTGTGAGTTTGTGTTTAGTATAGCCAAAAGTTAGATGGTGATGGAGAATGAATTGTCTATATGTAGTTGTGAACATGTAAACAAAGAGCTAGGATGCTGAAAATGAAATTGAAATTGTTAAGAAAGATTGAAGACTATGAAAAAAAAAAAACATTTAAGTTTAAAAGGAGAATGTTCAAAATAGTGAACTTAAATGTTTGAGTGACTAGATTCATGTCTTTTAGTTATCCTAGGTGCATCATCTTTTGAATTATATATCTTAGGTAATTTTTATTATATCAATGTGGTTAGATTCTCTGGAACCTTCACTTCTCACATTGAGTTTAGAAATTCGATATTTTTCATTAAAACATAATTTTTTTAATGATCTTGGGGTTTCATCACTATTCGATTCATGAACGGAGGATTCATAAATAGGCATGCTTGACATTCCTTAAAAAGTGGTTCAGAAAGAATTTGCAAGAAAAAGTCAAATATACTGAACTACAAAGCAAAAGTCTAGGAAGAGTAGAGTAGAGAAAGATTATTTCTATTATGAAAGTACTTAATCAATAAATGTTATTTTAGAAGACTCTTTTAGCACCTATATATATAACCCTTTTTCTAATGATATCAAATGAGCTAAATGTTTATATATCACACTCTTCCATCCTTTTTGTACCTTTATAATAATATCATCAAGTGCCCACTTTATATTTCCAACAAAATATGCAAGAAAATATAACAGTTTGGAATTTTTAGGGTCACAAATTCTCTTGACTAGACATATGAACCATAATTAATATTGATCTAATAAGACAATCCAATTAATCATTTGACTTGGTTACTGTTTTTGACGAGCTTTTTAATTCACAATTAAATTCATTTATCTCTTCATCCTATTTTTTTTTATTTCATTTTTTAGACAGTTGTTATTGCTTCTGATCATATCATTAATTGTACAACAACAATAACATATTCAGTAAAATTTTATAGATGGAAGTCTGAGAAAAATAAAATATACGCAGATTATACCCCTACTTCAAGGTAAAAAGACTGTTTCTGAAGAACCCATTGCATGACCGTTGAAATTTAATTTGAACTACAGTGCACGTCCCTATCGGTTGAATACCAAAACAGAAAAAGAAGGTTGAAGTAATGAAGCAAAAACACAAAAAAAAAATAAAAAAAATTAGAAAAAGCATTTGAAATTTTAGTGGCATACAATGCTTCTATCACCTTTTTCTGCACGAATTCTTTGACGCGTTAGATAATTTGGTAAAAAAGGATTTTATTCGAGTCTGTTTGAATTAATTTATTTTTTTGATATTTTAACCTAAAATAATTTTAAAGTATTATTATTGTGTTTGGATAAGATTAAAAAAAAGTGATTTAAGTACTTGTTATTAAGTTAAAAAAAAAAAGATTTTAAGCACTTACTATTAAGTCAAAATTAAAGTTTTCTAATTTTTAATATATTAAAGTAGTCTATTAAAATCTAACAAAATAATAAATCAATTTTAAAAAAAAACACGATTAATAACTTTTTAATCATTAATTAACTCAATTTTGCTTTCCATAAATAAAGAGTTTTAAAATTGACAGAAGATATCAATTCCATAATTTCTTCCAATTAGTTGGTATTTATTCCATAAATTTCTCATACATTTTTGTTTCCTCATACTCTATCTTCTGAAAATTCAGAAATTCTATTATACATACCCTCATTCTCTTTTATTTCTTCAAAACTCCATCTTAATTGAATTCACTTCATTAACTAAATCAGTTTGTATTTACCATATTTTAACATAATTCATACACATGTGTGTATTTACCACTTCATTAACACTTGTGTGTATAAAATTTGGTAGTATAAAAAAGATAACATAAATCAATCTGTATATCATATTTTATACAATATCCATATACTAATATATGTTTGTATATAATGTGGTATAATTTATTGTATTTATGAAAACCAGATTGTATTCCATACACACATATATAAAAGGGTGAACAAATTTTAATCGAAAACCATACCAAACTGCAACTTGAGTCAACCCGAGAAAAAAAAACTAACTAGTGATCTGTTTTGACTTGAGTATTGGAAAAATAACCAACTATACTTGGGTTGATTTGGTTTTAACTTTTAAAAAATCAATCCGAGACCAACACAAACCAACATTATATATATAATTTTAAAATTTATTTTATACATAAAGATATTTATTTCGTTATAATTTATAAATATTTTTTATACTTTTTCATAGTTTTTATCTTTTAACATATTATTTCAAGTTTGACTTAGAATTTTGAATGATCTAATAAAAGTTATAGTCCATAAATATTAGTAACTCTAATAAATATCAAATCAATACTAATGATAAGTGCTAAGAAAAGAATTAATTCAACACTAAGAATGACAATAATGTTGAATATTTGTTTTTTAGTTTTACATTGGTTTAGACAATTAAAATTAAAAACCTACTTTTCGTTTTTCTTTGATGTTTAGTCATGCAATTAATACTTATTAAAAGTAGCAATGATTTACTACTTTTAAATAATGATCATTTTCATTATGACTTATTTATTTGCAATATAAATCCGAGGTTGAAAAACTCGAGTTTATTAGTTTGATTTGATTTATAGATTTTAAAAATCCAACACAAATAATTTGATTTGATTTGAAAAACTCAAACCAACCAGTTCATATAATAATTTAATAATATTACCACCCGTGAATGATCTTCTTGTGTTCATGAGTTATATGGGTTCACTAGCTATTTCACTTGTGTGTGACCATACATTTAGGACCGTGGTTGTAGCTCAGGGGTAGGATCTCAAGGCAAGTCTTAAAAAATATTCTTGTTGTAGAAATCAATAACATAACCAACTAGTATCACCAAAACAAGCCACCATAATCATCAATCTTCTATTTGAAATATAATAATACTAAATCCATCTCCATATATGAAAATAAGCTTAATACTAATAAAAAATTGATAACAATGAAAGAGTACACATGACATTAGTGAAATGACTAACGAAGTGACTATAAGAGTTTTACAAAAAGGACAATATCAAACAAATAACTTCTTGTCCACACAAAGCAATGTCTGCTAATAAAAAAATTATCAACTCATACACTCTAACTAAAGAAAGCCTCCTTGACGTCACCTATGATCTTTGTAATAAAAATATAATGGGGGAGTGAGTCACTATCCCAATAACTAATAACACTTAATCATAAACGTTTAATGATAACAAGTCAGAAAACTTACTAGTATATATAATGAAAAAAATATATGATGAAATTAATATCCTTTTCAATATCATCCATGTTAATTTACTAATAGTCCACAATGTTTGCTCAAGTGGTGCACTTGTCAAACATTCTGTTATTAATTATAATAGAGGTCATAAAAAATCATAAGCTATAGAGCTTCTTCATCAAAAGTGTCAACAAACTTGGTGTTGGAGTCTCTATATATGTACTGAAGTAGCATTCAGATTTCTTATCCCAACTGCCTGGCTCACAACTCAATATGTAACCTTAGAAACAAGTATTGGATAGATCCCAAGTTTTGAGAGAAACATTTCTCATGAATGACCTGTAATTCTCTATGGCTAAAACTAGACAAGGTTCCAATATTGTAGCTATGTAGAGTACAAGTAAAACGCGATTAATGCATTGAAGCATAAAGAAGAAGATACATGGTGCAATATGCATTACTACAAGGACGGATTTGCTTGAAACTAGAAAAATAAATAAATCATATTCATCCCACTTTAATATCACAAATAATGAGCAGACCAGCCCACTTTTATATGTGAATCTCGCAATACTCAGAAAGACCTGTCAGCAAGAAACTCTCTATCAATAGTAAGTGAACGCGTAAAAACTAAGTAGTCGCTCCCTGACCCATACACCTATTGTAATGTTACATTATATCAAAATGAGCAGAGATCAGCATAATTTAACACACATACCAATATCTTGAGCCATCATTCGCGTACAAGATGCACTTTAGTCGTAAATCATTCAATACAGATGAAATCAGACATTAGCATAGCAATATTAATGGCATCTGTTGGTGGTGAAATAATTTATTCTTCTTGAATAGTTCATTTCATTTGCCTCTCTACCTCCAAGGTAGGGGTGCACTCTACCCCACCTTGGGTGTATTGGGTGGGTTAAATGGGTAAAGGGCGGATATTTGAATTTTCGGTTAATTATTTGGTCAAATCGGGTTGAGCCGTAGCATTGTGCCACGTGTACCAAATAAGTCTTCCATTATAGTGAGGGGTAAATGTGCACTGCTTTTTGGACGGCAGGGGCACTAATGAACGAAAAGTATGACAGAGGGTATTTATATATCATTTACAATAGTTCAGGGCTATATTTATCTTTTTTCCCAATATTTTAATAAATAAAGACAAGAGTTATAAAAATCTTTTAAACAAATGAACCCATACAAAAAAAATTAGTTCTTTCTTTAGGGAATTTAATCAAGTTAAACTAGAGTTAAAGTTAGTCAAAAACAAATTACAATCAAATAATCACAATAATGAAAGAAATAATGAACTTGAGCCACCTTGGCCCAAATTCTTTGTTGTCCAAATTATTGGACTTAAACCCAACTTTGCTGCTGAAGATCCATGAGTTTTTGGCCTATTCCTAATGCATATAAGTTGTATAACAACTATACACTGTTGTATAAAACATGTATATCTAAGGTATACTAAATATATACATACTATTTTAAACTTCCAAACACTTATAATTTAGTTTCGACCCTGTATTATAGCTTTCAATCTCATATTAACTTCTTTTCTTTGACCAGGCAGGCACGAGGATAAGCAAACTTGAGCATCCATGGCTCGATTCAAGATGTAGAGAAGGAAAGATGGAGTCCAGTGGACTCATTCATGGTTCATATGCATTGAAACAAAAATAAGCAAGTAAATACGAGTCTCTTACATGATAAACAATTGAAATAATAACTCGGCTAGTATAACACTTGAGTAAGACAATTCAGTTCATTACAAATGGGATAACATGTCACTTTCCAAATACAAACAGTGACTTAGAAATCAGACAATTAATATCTTTAGAATACACAATTAGTTAAACAAATCATAGTCTTAATCAGATGACTTTTAACAAATAAAAGGAGTCAAACTTAGAAATAAATCAAAATTTAAACAAGTATGACAAAATCATTCCTTACTGGCACAGGGACTTCAACAATAAAGCTAATCCAACAAAGGCTACCTCAAATATATCACTGATCGATTTAGATAAGCAGACTCCATAATAAAAGAAATAAAATTTAACTACACTAAAACACCTTTAAAAGAGTAACCAAGCTAAAGTATTGACCTTAAGTTATACACATAAAACCTCCTATCAATCTACAAAGTATTATGCAATTGGAAAAAAAAGTCTAAATTATTCAATTAAGAAGACCTAGCCTACTTGGGTGCCAAACAACTGTTATAGAAGTCAGATCGCGAATGTTGACCCCTTTGTAAAGCTTTTGGCTTGTTTTTTTGTCTAAAATAATAATACAAGTACAAAACACATCACAATAGGCCTAAATATTTTTAGGTTATATCATAATCCCATCCCTAAGCTAACCTCATAATTTTTCCACCCAAACTAAGGTTTTTCCTTTTAATTCACTTAAAAATACCAACTTCATGGTTATAATAGTGAATTGCGGCAAATAAATCAAGAATAAACATTCTTAAGATTAGCTGAATTGCGGCAAATAAATCAAGAATAAACATTCTTAAGATTAGCTAAGGTCTTACATCCTAAAATCCTCATAAACACATATTTTCTCCATCTTAGAATGAATTAAAATCATCCCCTAGGTTTACAATTATATTTTCTTAAGACCTAAAATCGAGCTACAAAAATAGAGGATCGAATTGCTCACCTTTATGAAGATTGTTGATGAAAAATTATTGAAATTTGTTCTACATCGCCATTTTTTTTTCCAAAATATTTTAGGTTGAAAATAGGTCATTTTAGGCCTTTTTCCTACCTTTACAGTAACTTTCTCTTTTATAGCGGCCCAATCGAACCCCCAGTCCCATTAACGATGATATAGGTCATACAAACAACAAAAACAAAAAAAACAAGTGTATTTACTGAACCACTCACGTTATTGGATGAGCGAATGAAAGCCTATTCAAAAAGAAAAATATGGATTGCTGGAAAAAAATATCAAATGAATAGCGTTAGATTGGGTGATGGTGCCAGACAAAATTTTCCGGTAAGCTAAATATATGATGTTACTATTACTATTAAAATTTATTCTATAATTTTCTCCCTTTTTTTAGGGTAGTAGGTAAAGTCGTGTATACATTATAAACAAGAGTTTTTTAGCAATAACATTGATAAAGAGAATCTTCAAACAAAAACATGCTATGATATTTTGTTTGGGATTGATCTGAGTCCTAGTTTTGCAATTTTAAGTGTAAAGACGATGATTTCATTGAATCGTATCATGATGATATAGAAAAAGAAGCTATGATTTTAAAATAAACGAATGACAAAAATAAGTATCGGAAGAAAAGAGACAATGGATATACTATAACCATAAACAAGATCTTAAATAATATAAAGAGTTATTGAGTATGTTGTGAAACTGAATTCACCAAACCTCCATTTCCTACTGATGCAAATTTACAAATGTCAAGAATCTCAAGCTTTTCTTTCAAACTCAAGTCGACAAGGTTGAACATTTTATACGTTATTATGACAACTATAAGTTAAGAAATACTTGTGTACAAACTTTGTTGAAGACGGAGTTTAAGTATATTTATGATTCACCCATATGCTTGACAATAGAAAAAATTTCCTACTTCTAAAAAAATTAAATGAGTGGATGGAATTCTACCGTTACATTTTTCGTCCTGATTTCGTCATTGGCTTGAGAAATTTGATCAATTTTCTCATGTTATATAATGTAAACATGCATCATGTTATTGTACTCCAAATATGAAGAAAAGTCTTTGTATGAGAATTCATGTGACATTATGAAGTTTATCAACAATCATGTGAAACACTATAATCATAACAAAAAAGATCGTGATGGATAATTATTTGAGAAAACAAGGTTAGAAGACTTTGCTACCTATTTTCGTACATAACTGGATATGCTCATGAATATATTTTTTCAAGTCTGAATAAGCTAACAACTAGGCGCCATGACCCTTCATCCCTCGAAAGAATGAGTTTACACAGGATCATGAGGAGAAAATTTACTAGATTTTCTTGCTAAATGTTATTGGTGATGTGGAAGATAAATGAGACGAATTTCTTTTTCGTATTTGTTACTCCATTTGGGTTTGTACAAAAAAAATGCATTAATTATAGTCTTCATGTGTTTTTTACTTGATTTTTTTGTAAGAAACAAAATCATTTTTATTATATAGTCATAGTGTGTATCATTATTTCAAGTAATTGAATTTTTTCTCCAATGACATTAATTAAATGCTTTTAGTGTTGTTTTTTTCTTTATACAAGTTCAAGCTGACACGACATTTAGATTACGCATTGTGAGTTAATTTTCTTAAGACCTAGAAATCGAACTACAAAAGTAGAGGATCGAATTGCTCATCTTTATGAAGATTCTTGATAAAAACTATTGAAAGTTGTTCTAGATCGCCATTTTTCTTCTCCAAAACATTTTAGATTGAAAATAGGTGATTTTGGGCCTTTTTCCTACCTTTACAGTAACTTTCTCTTTTGTAGCGGTCCAATCGGATCACCAGTCCCATTAACGATGAAATAGGTCATTACAAACAACAAAAATAATAAATAAGTGTGTTCACTGAACCACTCACCTTGTTGGATGAGCTAATTAAAGCCTATTCAAAAAGTAAAAAAAATATGAATTTCTGAAAATAAATCAAAACAATAGTCATAGATTGAGTGATGGTGCCCAACAAATTTTCCGCTAAATTTTCCATTAACGATGAAATAGGTCATTACAAACAACAAAAATAATAAATAAGTGTGTTCACTGAACCACTCACCTTGTTGGATGAGCTAATTAAAGCCTATTCAAAAAGTAAAAAAAATATGAATTTCTGAAAATAAATCAAAACAATAGTCATAGATTGAGTGATGGTGCCCAACAAATTTTCCGCTAAATTTTCCATTAACGATGAAATAGGTCATTACAAACAACAAAAATAATAAATAAGTGTGTTCACTGAACCACTCACCTTGTTGGATGAGCTAATTAAAGCCTATTCAAAAAGTAAAAAAAATATGAATTTCTGAAAATAAATCAAAACAATAGTCATAGATTGAGTGATGGTGCCCAACAAATTTTCCGCTAAAT